>JAEKIV010000557.1:0-26818 GCA_016801325.1 Hypholoma fasciculare
GATAACGCTTGCGCTTTCCGCTTCATCTGCTTGGACGGAGACTGCAGTATTCGCCGTGTTTGAAGGATGTTCGGCAACGAACTGTCATGCAGCTACTTTTTGGCTGTTCTTCAGCTAATTTTGCTGTTATAGATGGGCTCAACCTGCCATGCGTTGCCTCTTCTTTTCTAAAGGCTCATCCCACGACGGAGTTTCTTGCGAAATTTCTCTTACTATCGCATCTGAAGCATTTGCAGCGCGTACTGAGTTGCTATCTTTCGTCAAACTAGAAAAAACTGAAACATTTTAGACATATTTAATTTTAATTAACATACTCAGCGTTCCATTGCCTCTGCGCCGACGTCGGATCGATGTGTGCTGAGTTGCATGTTTGTATGAACAATTTCAAGAAGGATGAAATTCGCAGCCTCTGTAAAAAAAAAAACGAAGTCCTTTTGCCAATGTCGCTGTGTCGTACTTGAAAGTGGGCTTCCATCTAACTGCACGTATTCCGTCCACACGTGGACGGTTTTGGTACGAGACTATGAAAAAAGCAGCGTAGTGGGGACTGCCGCGCGGCGGCCATGCGAAGCCTTATTTGGAATAGTGCTGTCTGGATTCTCCATTTCGGCGGCGGAAGGAGCACTGGGTGCTCCGAATCGCTTGCTGGATGCTCAAGCCCCTGCGGGTGGACGGACATCAGGAATTTCAGGCAATTAATGTCGGCGGTCTCGAAACGCACCCTGCGTACAACTCGGGGGAAAGTAGCTAGCGCAGGTCGCCGTGGAATAGCAGGATGTCGCGGTAGTGCGCAAGCGATCTGAAAATCATAAAGGGTAATATGGGCGTCCACTCCATGCATGCTTTACAAAGAGTGTAATAAATACTTTGAATTATGTCACTGGAGCAACCAGATAAATTTACTTGTCGATCTACTAGGTGGCTCTTATTTTCTGCGTGCATAAGTGCGCCGGATCATTATATACATGTAACTTGGCGAGATACATCGAGTTGAATGGACAACGCAGTGCTATCTAGCGGAGGTGGACTGGGAACATATCATTTAGACACGTCTCAACATACAACGCAGAGGCCTTCGAAAATCTAGAATTTAAAGTTGGCGGATATACAATAAAAGGCTGCCGGGTGCTCCAGCCCCACTGAGATGGGAACCAGAAGAAAGGATAAAAGTATGGTAGCCACCGTACACGAATAATCCTGTATGCATATATACTAGACGCACGGCACATCGTAGATGCGGCGGCGTGTCGAAATAGCGGCAAGGAATATATAATAGACGCATGTGGAGAGTGGAGGAACGTCGTGTGCGTGCGCAATGGAACGCAAAACGAGCGCTTAGAGAGCGCGTGTTGTAAGCAGGCGTCGGCCAGGCTTACGTACAATAAAATGCATTTACTATCGTTTTGGCGCTTGGGGACACTGGCACTGGGAAAAGTAGATCAGACGATGAAAGGCTGCCCGCACGCGCAAGGCTGTCAGGTGCGGTAGCCTCACAGAGGTGAACACAGACGGAAACGACAACGGTAAGTATGGGGTATCCAGGCGATCAATCCAGTCCCTATATATACCAGACGCACGGTACATAGGAAATGCACAGGCGTATCAAAACAGCGGCGCGGTATGCGTAGACGCGCGTGGAGAAAGCAGCGTCTCGTGGAGGCGCGCCGTGCGCGCGCGCGATGGACCACAAACGAAAAGCGCCTAGAGGGCGCGTGTTGTATTGTAAGCCCGCGTCGGCCAAAAAACTACTACGAGAGCATTCGTACTGTGGTATGTCTTTTGAATCAAATAATGCGACACTACGCTTCAGACAGTGCCTTCATTACCCCTTGATGCCTACAGCCGAATCTGTCGGGCCGCTGGGGCTCGTAAGATACAGCTCGATACATGTACGCACTGCGGGATCACCGGGGGCTGCGACATATGGTCGGAGAAAACCATACACCGTGACATAGGAATAATATTGTATTGAAGTTGGGACACGCACGCGCGCGCTATTTGCGCAGCCTCGCGGCAAACGTGATTTCCCTTTGAAACTGTTGTAGACGCGCAAAAGCTGCCTATTTTATTTGTCTACCTCATGGCAGAAATTGTTTGTCACTCCAAGCTGGGCAAAGGGCGTCGGTAATGGGCAAAGGGTTGACAGAATTATTGATTTGATACACTACAAAATTCCTTCGGTCTTGACGGTGAAGGTAGAAGACAATTGGGGTAAACTTCAGGCCGTTGAAATGAGACGTATTGTAGATAAGTTAGGCCACGTACATATAAGTGAAGACAAAAATATGACATGATACTTTCCGGATGAAGATCAGCCACATACATGCCGAAACCTGCCGAACAGCTGCGGTTTACCGGTGCGTAATGAGCCGAGAATTGAGGAACGCACGTCTTGCGTACGCAACTACCTTTCGAGCCAATTTGGCCAGTTTTTCATGGATAGTAATTTCCCTGGTGCCGCAAAGCAACGTACGACGCGACTTGGGAGAAACCCTTAAATACTGATCGAAAGATCCAAGAAAGAGCAGTATCAAACAAACGATGGGCCTCCTCTACTCACTCTGGACAGAATCTTTTCCTCCCAGCAGTCATTTCACTGCTAACGATATCCCGGATCTCTCGGGAAAAGTCACTATCGTGACTGGGGCAAATACTGGTACGTATTTTCTAGTTGCGTTTGATTCGAATGTTTGGGAACTTACGGGGTCTGGTCATAGGCATTGGAAAAGCTACAGCTAAGGTGAGCGTTCTCCAGCGACGAGGCAGAAGCATGGGTGCTACAATCGACGGCGTGTCCTCCTTCCTCGCAGTATTTTTTATTGATTGGGAACTAAATCTCTCCTGTGGCAATTTAGGAACTTCTGGAACACAATGCGAAAGTATACATCGCGTCTCGGAACCCCGATAAGGCGGCAGAGGCCATCAAGGAGTTGAAGGAAGAAACTGGACAAGACGCCATGTTCCTTTGCTTGGACCTCGCCGACTTAAAGTCTATAAAAACTGCAGCGGAAGAGTTCCTAGGAAAAGAAAAGGAATTGCATATTCTCTTCAACAACGCGTGCGTACCTGGCTTTGCGCATCATGTCCCTTCACTGACTTGCAAAGTTCTACAGGGGTGTCATGTTCCCTCCGATCGATCAGCTTACGGCGCAAGGATACGACCTTACGTTCGGGACTAATGTCCTCGGGCACTTCTACTTCACCAAGCTTCTCATTCCAGCTCTACTTGCCGGTGCTAGATCTAGTCCAGACAAGAAAGCACGCGTGGTGAATACTGCATCATCAATGTCTCTCTTTTCTAGAGGCGTAAACTTCAATACCTTGAGCGACGGGCGAGCGCGAAAGAAGAAAACTCCGACGATGTTATATTGCCAGAGCAAACTTGTAAGTTTATTCGCTTACTTCACTCTTTTTAAAAAAGGAGTACTGGCATCAGAACCTTGTTAACGCGGTCCTATATAGGGAAATGTATTGTTTGCGAATGAACTGGCCCGGAAATTTGGAGAGGAAGGCATCGTTGCCACGTCTTTGAATCCGGGCAACATCGATTCCGATCTGAAGCGCAATCTGTCTAGGATTGAGGCTAGAATCTTGGTAAGTTCTCTAGCTTCGATATCGTGTATGCGCCCTATTAACACCATGTCCCTGCATCTGGCAGGAATTAATTCTATATAAACCTGCGTTCGGTGCTATAACTCAGCTTTGGGCGGGTACCTCGTCTGAAGGTACTGCGCTGAATGGAAAGGTGCGCTCTGTGTTGCTCTCCTTCAGAATCAATTATTAATCTACTAACGTATCAAGTATCTCATCCCCTGGGCACGAGTTGGAACCGGCAACAAGGTCGGCCAGGACCCAGTCCTTGCTGGAGAGCTTTGGAAATGGTTAGAGGAGCAAGTTGCGAAGATTTAGATGATTCATTTTGTATGATACATTACAGGCACTTCTCCATTTTCCATCTATGTGTTATGAAATTTACGACTCAGATCCGCAATGAAAAGCCATGAAAATTGGGATGATGTTTTGATGACCGGGCCGTTGCGCTTTGTGCCGGCGGATTTTGCCGGGGACATCGTTCATGTCGCCGCCGTCTTTGCTTCTCTTTGCTTCGAACCAACTGCCGCTGTTGACGATAACGAACGTTCTTTGTTCATCTTCTCCTTGTCTGCGGTTATTCTGTGCTATCATATCCTTTCATAAAATGAGGGCTAATAATGCATCCAAACTTCCCGATGTTCATCCGATCATCGATGCGCTGGCCACGGTTCGGCTTCAGGTGTTCAACGGCTCCCTCCATTGGTACGGTCTCCAAGAAGAAAGTCAAATGACTCGAGCGGGCTAACTACTCAACGCTTACTCTGGTTGGGGGGTCTTTTCCTGGTGCGCCAAGCTCTTTGCTCGCCAGTCGACCGGTATATAGTACGTTTCACTTTTCAGATCGCAAAGCATTATACATGATTGGTATACAGCGCATTAGGAAACCCCTCACTTTTAAATCAAGCTTGTAATAAGAATTATTCTGACTTTTTTCACTTAATTCCTAGCGACATGAAAGTCCGGATCGATGACACAGCCCTTGCTCCAGAACTTCTTCGCGTCGTACTTCGCTTTGAGCTTCCGGAGACGCGGTAGGTTGGGTCCAAAGACCTTCGCAATCGGTTCATCACCCTGTGCAAAGTTGAGGAAGAACCCGGCATCTTTTCCTGTCTTTTCACGATTCTTCTGCGCCACATACGACGCTGCGCTTGAGACGAATGAACGCATGACTGGGACCGATTCTTCTGTGGCGGATCTAGAGGGTCTAGGATGAGCAACAAAATTTACACAGTGGGAATCTGTTCCTCACCGTCCCTGAATCGCAACCCAATAATGCGGAGTGCGCGCATGGAAAGCAGTCTTGTCACTGGGTACTGCAGCTATTTTATCTGCACCACTGAGCTCCCAGAGGACTGTCGTCGACTTAGCATCGGGGTTTTCCTCGGTAAATGCGGACCATTTCTCCCAGAGGCCAAGGATCATATCTGTCCATAAGTCGGCAACTAGCGCCCCACGGATGATCAGGCGCGGGGGTGCAACTTCGAACAGCGCATCGAGGCTGTGGGATACTGCCAGCATATCAGGGACGGCTTTGCAGGTGTCCACAACCGGACCGAGTTCGCGGAACGGAGCAAGAACACTCCTGGAACGCCCGGAAGCGTCTTCCGAGACCCAAGGCAGGATTGTCACTGTAGGCTATCGGAAGTTAGGGATGTAAGGTTTTGTTCAAACTTCAACAGGTCAAACAACATGCCTTGAAATGTGGACCTGGTCGAGCGAAAGTTATGTTCAACTTTTCGCGTACAGTGTAAGTCGATTTCCATTCCTAGCAAACCCGTCATTATTCTCATTCTATCATACCCTTTGCGCAGTCATACCTGGACGACTTTCAAGAGACTCTGGATCTCGCTGCCGGGATATGCCAAAATTCCGACTGTAAACGGGCCAGCTGTTGGAAATGCCCTCAATGTGAACTCGACGACAATGCCAAACTGGTTTCCGCCGCCTGCGAACAATTTCAGCATTGGCGCTGCATGTCACCAATATATCTTACCGCGGATCGCCCAGAACAGTTCAGGCTCCTTTGTCGCGCTTGTCCGGACTATCCTGCCGTCGGCCAATATCACGGTCGCCGCCAGTATGTTGTCAATAGCCAGTCCGCGCTGAGGGGTAAACGGGCTGTATCCGCCGCCAGTGAGATAGCCACCGACGCCGACGAACCAGAACGGTCCTCCTACGACGTCAACGCCTGCTTTCTGACATGCGGTGTACACATCTTCCCATATGGCTCCGCCTTGGACGACGACGCTAGCTCTGTCCTCGGAAACGCGCACTGCATTCAAGTTGGCCAGGTCGATTACAATGCCGCCTTGTGAACTTGCCCACGTGGACGAGTGTGCACCGCCGCCCTTCACCGCGACCTCCAATGGGGGACGCTGCGCTTTGGCGTATTCGAGGATGGGCGGGATATCGGTGTAGGCCCCCGGTAACAGGACATACTTGGGCTCCAAGGCAGAAAGCGCGGAGTTGCGATGTAGGGTTTTTGTATATGCCTGGCCGAACGCCTTCGTCACGATCGTCCCTTTGATTTCGAGGAACTCAGATTCCATGATTTAGAAATTGTGGGGTTGGTTTCCCCTCGTCCCCTCCCTCAGCAGCTATTTGAGTGAACGGAAATCCCCTGTCCGAATTGCTGGAGAAAGTGCTGGCGAGTGCTAATTCGCAAGTCTTCGATCAATCGTTGAGTCATGGATCGATTAGCCCTATGAGTGAGTCCATGGACAAAAAGCATTCCTTCTCGACCAATATGGATCCTGAACCTTTCTAGACAGCAGAAATCGTGCTTCACATCAACTACGGGCTGTGCTGATCACAATGCTGCCTTCCCCGAAGACAGTTGAACTAGATCGACTGATCGACTGAACTATTAACAACCGCTGCTTCTACCGTTCGCCAAAATGGTATTCCCTACCTCTTAGTAATATCCCGACTCCTTCATGCGGCCAGGAGCCCACAAATGATGATTAATGTCTCTCACGCCAAAGGTCATTATCCCTGGGATCGTGATATCTGCCCACTGACAATGGGAGTATAGAGTGCGCATTTCCATGTCACACTAAAATACGTCACCTTCTTTTGGCGATGGGCAATGACTAACCAATGAAGTTGCGTATCGGGGCGTGTGCTTGTTGCCCACGCCCGGCATATTTATGAAAGCATATCTTGCTACCATTCGTTCACTTCATTGACTTTGTTGCAATGGCACCTCTCACCATCTCGTCGACTATCAAGCTTTCCACAGGTATGCCAACCATTTCATAGAGGCTCTCGTATATTTGATTCATTGCTTCTATCTAATAACTAGGATATGATATGCCGCTCCTGGGCTTGGGAGTCTACCTAAACAAGGACTGCATCCCCGCTTGCGAAGCCGCGTTGAAGCACGGCTACCGGTATATTCGTTTCCATTCGTAGAGAGAGGATCTAATATTAACAACAGCTACGTAGCCATATCGACAGCGCTGAGATGTACGGCAACGAAGAAGAAGTAGGGATTGCTGTCGCCAATTCTGGCCTAAAGCGAGAAGACATATTCATAAGTAAATTATTGAACAGAGTCTTTCAATCCTCTTTGTGTGACTGATCATTAAAATTCGTGCTTTAGCAACCAAAGTACCTTCGGCATTGCATGATTATGAAACTGCGAAGAATACAATCAATCAATCTCTGAAGAAGCTAAACGTTTGTAGGTGACCTGTAGCATTCGAGCTGCACATTAATTGATAGCATAATCTACCAGCTTATATCGATCTTTACCTCATACACGATCCTCTATCCGGGAAGGAGAAGCGGCTTCAAGCGTACAAGGCGCTCTTAGAGGCCAAGGCTGAAGGGAAGATCAGAACCGTGGGCGTGTCAAACTAGTCTGTGATTCGGCTCGCTCGAAAACAAGGGCTAACATAGCGCATCATCTTACAGCTCCCCCAGACATCTAGAAGAAATCAGAGAGGCCGGTTATGAGACGCCAGCTGTCAACCAGATAGAGGTGCGTAAACATAGACTAGATAGAATCGCCAAATCTCTGACACCGTTTCCGATACAGCTGCAGCCATTTTGCCAGCAGAAGGATATTGTCGAATACGACGATAAGCATGGAATAATCACCCAGGCGTATTGCCCGCTCATTCGGGGAGCATTCGACGACCCTGTCCTCCAGAGAGTGGCCAAAGAAGTATGTTATGAAGAGTAATTTTTCTAACAAACAAAAAGCTTAGTTTCTTTGGTTATAGGTAAAGAAAGAGGTTCCTCAGGTTCTCGTTCGATGGTCTCTCCAGCGAGGGTACGTACATGTATAATTCTTAGCGGTCGAAGAACCTCAATGTGCGACGCAGATTCGTGCCATTGCCGAAGTCGGCCAACCCTGACAGAGTAGTCTCCAACGCGGATGTTTACGATTTCGAACTTTCTCCCGAGCAGATGGCCGCAATCGATGCCCTCGACCAGGGAAAGGACGGAGAAATATCCTGGAACCCAGTTGATGCTCCGTAATTGTAGAGCGTAACGCAAGTATGTATAAGTGACCACAGTATATACAAATACATGTTGAACACATTGAATTGATTCCAAATTACAAATATAGCCAGAAAGAAAAGGCTCTACCGAAGGCAGGCGAAATCTGCATCGTCTGTAACATCTATTGTTTACATTGCGTATATTTAGGTTGGAATACCGTGTGCAATTTTGATAAGATTTGCAGAGCGCTCGGCAATGGCGTAAACTGCAGCTTGAGGGTGGGCGCCTACGGCGAAGGGCTGGGATTATATAACTTGAATTAGCGTACTCTTGAATAGTAGTAGTTTTTGACTTACAAATATGGAAGCATCGACAACTCGTACGCCCACAACATTCTTGACCAGTAGTTGCGGTCCAACGACTCCGCTCTTGTCAGTAAGCTTCGAGATCATAGATGTGGCAACTGGATGGCGAATAGTAGTGCCAAATTTTGCAGCATATTCCTTGATACCCTGGTCGGTCGTGGCGTTGGCCGAGTCAATGAATGGGGCGACAATGTATCCCTTCCACGGGCTTGATGCTACGAAGCGTTGCGACGCCTTCACTGCCTCCACCAAAACTTCCTGGTCGAATGTGCTGCTAAGGAGGGCCGGATCAACCAACGGGTGATCGAACACAGAATTAGTTGCAAGTTTAACCGAACCACCTATTTTTATCGTTCAGAAGAGATTCAAGCATCGTTTCAGCAGTAGAGGGCTTACGCGAAGTAGGAGAAACCATCGCTACCAAGATGGTGAAAAAGTTGCCTGAAGTGGGTATTGGCTGAGTAAAAGAGAAAAATCCGTTCTAAAAATTTCCAATTAGATATACAGATGTTGAAATCAATTGTTGAAGGGAAGTTTTTACATACCTCAAACATGAGCTCAAAGTGCGGGGAGACCGGGCCACCCGTAGGGTCCCCGAACGTCTTCAAAATTGGGGAATCCTCTGGAAGTCTGAACCAACCGATCTGATTTCCAGCGGGGTTATCGGCCAATATTCCAGTATGTGTCTGATCGTACTCGGCGAGTGCTGCGTTGAATAGCGCTGGCTGGTCGTTGAGCGTGTCTATCGTTTTAGTGCTATTTACAGTCCATTGAACCGCAACGAAAGCGTGATCTTGCATATTTTCTCCGACGTCAGGTACGTCCACAATAGTCTTGATACCCAAGGACTTGAGGGATGCTTGATTACCGACGCCAGATAGCATTAATATCTGTGGAGTACCGATAGACCCTGCAGACAGTATAACCTCCTTTTTTGCTGTAACACTGAAGTGGGGTCCTATAATTTCTTTTTGTCACAAAATGAAACTTGAGCTACTTGAGCTACAAATAAATACCTGTTCGGGTCTGCGCAAACTCGACTCCTTGGAAAACAGGAACTGAACCAGAAGTCCCGGTCTGGAGAAGCCTCGTCACTTGGGTTTCGACTAGTACGTCAACATTCGGGCGATTAAGCGCTGGAGTTAGAAAGGCAGTGGCAGAGCTACTGCGGGCTCCGTTTCCGATCGTGGACTGCAACCAGCCGACGCCAAGTGGATTGCCAGAGTTCATATCTATATTGAACGGAAATTCGTCCTTCAAAATTACTGTGGTATTGGTGACGCGACCGTCGATATCTGCCGGAAATCCTGGGAGACTCGTCAACAGTGGACCATTAAACCCGTGAACCGAAGGCTCGAATTGGCCAGTGGTATTATGCATATCGGCAGACGGCACATGTTTCTCGCTCTAAAAATAAAATTGTTTTAGTGCTGGTACGCTCTCGGAATTGAGCTTGACCTACCTTCAGAATAAAAGGTAAAATATTATTCCATGCCCAACCTTCGTCGCCAGAAACTGTTGCGAGGCGATTAAAATCGTCCGAGGGTCCTCGAGTATAAAACATAAAATCTATCTTGCGTGTTAGCTTTATCTATTGATATAATTGGAGCGGTACTCACTAACTGAGCTACTGCCACCAAGAACACGGCCTCGAGGAAACAGAACAGAGCGTCCTCCTAGACCTGATTGAGGCACAGTGGTATAGTTCCAGTCGAACTTCGTCCCAGGTGTGGCATCACCAGCGAAAAACGGCACTTGAATAACATCGGAGCCTTCTTGCGTATTACTGTATTCAATTATCAGACATATTTAATATACATCCTAAAAATATCAATTTAATATTTACCTTCCACCCGCTTCAATAACGAGTACGCTGACGGATGGATCTTCGGACAACCGACTTGCAATGACGCATCCAGCGGTGCCTCCACCAACAACCACAAAATCATATTGAGTTGTTTTGAGCTGGGTGGGGCTGGTGAGAAGAGCTGAACGCCCACTCCCAAAGACAGCCGATAATGAAAAGAAGACTAGTAATGAAGGAAGCATTGTCATCTGCAGCAAGTGCTTGGACTACAGCCTCAACTGTATGTGTTATCGCGCTCTTTATACTGATCCTGAGAGTGGATGCGAATGCTTTTGTTCCGTCCTCAGCATCAGACCTGTACCATAGAAGACGACTATACCGTTTTCATTTCCATCCTCTAGACGCTCTCACTCAATACTCATTTCATGGCATGGGACGAAGGGGAGAAGACTAAAAATAGAACACTCCGAGCACGATCGGAGAAGCGTGCGAAAACACGATCTTCAGAGCCTACTTGCACATGGTAGGATGGAAAAGGAGGCGAGCTCTTGCGTTCACGAGTTTTTTGGATGTAAGTCTCTTGTGGTTCTTCTGTTCTCGCGGATTTTCTGACGTGAGTTAATATGCACCGAGTAGGAAGTTCAGTGATTATCGATTACTATGGGCGCAACGCCTGCGTGGAGGTACAACCTGTACATCTGTCAACGTCAGTAAATCCTCACGCCGACAGATATCGGAGTGATATGAGTCTTGTCATAGTGGCGCCTGTAAAATAAGTAACGGGGCTTTTCGTGTACAGGTTGTGGAGTTTCCGCTCATGGTGAGAGCCTGTCCTCTAGATGGAATTAACTCCTGGAAATTTTGTTTGGCATGTCCAGTGAGCCGATGCGTTTTTGCGCTGTAGGCAGACAGTACTTACTATAAAGGATATATATACCAACTGGATATGTGGCGCTGGTCAGGGTCGAAATGTTAGCCTTTCTTTCCCTGCTGATTATATCGCATATGCTCAGTGCTCTAATTTTGAGACCGTTATTAAGAGGAAACAATATCAAAGCGCTGGATCATGATATAATTTCCGATTTTAACTTCATCTCTTCCTGTCCTGTAAGAAGGAAACTTTCGTGTAATACCCGCCGACCCCGGGATGCTATCGATAGCCTGTAACCAAACTTGCAGCAAGATCAAAGCGTGATACTCAAATTTCCACCAAGCTTGTGGATAGTTGAAGGTTGACAGGGCGGGTCAAGCGACTAAGGTAGTCGAGTTCACATAATAAAGGAACCCTCACGCCTACTGAGAGAACAGGTGATACTCATAGTATATTTAGCAGTGATGTATGTCCAGCGCTGACACTCCAGCGATGAGAAATAGGGACCGAAAATGGGCATAATCATACCTGGGGCTACCACTGCCTCTCCGCCATCCATAAGATCAGGTAGTGTACTTCTTGCACAACTCAATCTCTGCGGCTCGTGGCAGGCCATGGCAATGATTAATTACACGCGTATTCTGGAAGCAGACCACTAATACTCCACTTTCCGCTACGCTGCGCAATTGGACGTGAGTGCTTGGCGCATAAATTACTATGCGGCATCGATGTCGGTTCCTTGCTATTTGAGCAAGCAAATCACTGTCAATACGATTGAGTTCCCTCCCTGACATACCATGGAATACTTAACGGGCACATTCTGTTCGCTGCATGGCGCCATCCCAGAGAGGTGAATGCGTCCCTGCGGATGTCTGTCAATGCGACGTTTGTGAGAGGGAGATGAGCCGCTCAAAGATAGACGTGGGTGAGTTATACTACAGGTGGAGCAGTTCGTTCCTGCCATCGGCAGCCGGGTACGCCCACCTGAGATTCCCCAACACAATATTTATAGTAGCGCGCACATGTACTTATAACCCCGTTCTCAGCTTATTCGCTACGCATGCTTGTTGCCAATGACTATTGCAATCGACACCGCTGAGCTTGCCGGCCTCGTTGTGGAGGCGGCATTCTATGGTCTGCCCATTCTCTGCTGCCCAGCTCGTGCACTACCTGACTTCGAAGTAATTAAATAGGCATGTATTTGACACTCTTCGTCGTCTCCGCGTACGTGTTTGCGGAGCGCCAGTCCCTCAAAAAGGCCACGCTCAATCTGCCAATGACCATCACGGCGGTGGCGATGATCCTGCTCGCCACCGCCCAGCTCTCAGTCGACACCGCGAACGTCTTCGTGGCCTTCTTGCACAATGACAGAGAACAGCGCATTGCGTTCCTGGCGAACGTCGCCACTAAGCTATTCTCCGCTAAGCACTGCATCCTCATAAGCCAGCTGTTAGTCGGAGATTCTTTCGTGGTAAGTAATATTTCAAGGCGGACTACTTTAATTATTACTAAAATCTCATCACTGCAAATTCTTCCAGAGCTATCGGTGCTGGGTAGTCTGGGGCCGGAGACTATGGATCGTCATTCTCCCCATCATGCTCTCCCTCGGCAGTGCAAGTGAGCCCAAGGCCATATTCTCCCCAGTGCCGAGCGCCTGGCTGACCCGAATTTCGCAGTTTCCGGGACATACGTGATGTGGGTATTCGCCCACCATCCGTCGACAACAGTGAAGCAGCAGAAGAGCTGGGTGGCGGCAATATTCACATTAAGCCTGTGCGCTAACGCAGTGGCGACGTGTAAGTCCAGATAAAATTCAAAAGAGTGAATAGAGTAGCTAAATCACTGACAAACACATAGCCCTCCTCGCCTTCCGTATCTGGCAGGTCGACCGCAGGACGCGGGCCGTCCTGGGGACATCCACGTCCTCGCTCATGCCGATCGTCAAGATTCTAATAGAGAGTGGCGCGATCAACGCAGCGTATCTCTTCATATACAACGTCACCCTCCTCAGCGGCAGCCAGGCGCTCGAGTTCATGGCCCAGGTGGTGCGTGCGCTTTGCATTGCTTCTTCAACCCCGCAGGGCAACAGCGCGCTCATAAAATTAATGCCTGCACATTTTTCTTATAGGCCACACCCATAAGCGGGATCATCTTCTCCATCGTCATCATCCGCGTCGGGCTGAACACGAAGGGCGAGCTCGACTGGACGGTCGACCACCGGACGACGATCAAGTTCGCCGCGAACGAAAAGGTCCCGCGCACCGGCACCGACGGGCCCGTGCTGACGACGATCCACTGCGACATCAACAGCTCCTTCGCCGCGAGCAGCACGAACACGGACACCGATCTCGAGATGAGCAAGGGCCGGTCGAGCACCGAGATCGACTCTTTCAAACGAAAGTTATAACGGTGTATGACTCTTTCCCGCCGGCAACTTATTCGCGGATGTATGTTATTTATGATTTATTCGGTGCTGCATCCTCAGGTACTTGTAACATAGCTAATGATAATAATGTGGTGTTGTCGATGAAGCATTTATACATTATGCCGGTGTTCATCGTATGAAGTTCCTTATTAAGAGCATACAACTATGCGGGTTAAGAAGTGTGATGATGTGATTCGACCACAATAGGCGCCGACGGGCGCTTACCGGCACCATCATACACCTCCCGCGGGCTCCACCGAGTAAATTATCTTTGTCCGTGACGACCTACACCGTCTGCTTTTGCACAGACGCCAAACACACGCAATAACATACACACACTAAGCACCCGACGCCAAAAGCGTCAGCCTGAGCTCGCAACACATCAAACAAAAGAGAAAAAAACCAATGCCATAAAATAAAAAAAAGGAAAGAAAAAAATCGAGAAAAATAAACGAAGACACACGCAGAGCCACGCCGCCGAACAGTAAGCGAAAGTGGGGTGGAGAGAGAGGGAGGGAGAGACAGGCAGGCAGGCAGGCAGACAACAGACCGGACGGCACGAACCAACAGCGCGAGATTAGAGTACGTATATACAGTTTCGGGGCACGAGACAGACGCAGGTAGGCAGGCAGGCGCGAGACGGGGGGACGGAGAGCGAGCAGGCGGGCCGCGTGGACGGGGAAGGGGCGGGCGGGGGATTGATATGCTTGTAAGGGCGACGTGAGCCCGACAGGCGGCCGGCGGCCTCACGCCGGCCCGGTCCGCGATGCGTGTGGCGGGCCCGCCGCCGCCGCCGCCTTCGCCGCCACACGACAGCGCGCACCCACCCGCGCCCGCCCACCCATCCGCCCATTTACGCATACCCACTCGCCCGAATCGCCTCCCCGCCCCGCATTCCCGTCCGCCCCCGCCCAGCGGTGCACGACCGCCCCTTAACTCGTCTTGCCCTTCTTTTGCTTGCGCGGCGGTGTCACAGGCGGCCGGCCCATGTTCATCCCGCCGTAGGGGTACTTCGCCTTCTTCTCTGCGGGCTTCAGGATCTACAACGGGCACACACGCGCTTGCGTCAGCGACTCGGCGCAAGCAATCGGACGGTTCGCACATTCGCGATCGCCGAGCAGATAGGAGAAGGGGAACGCACCTGGAAGGAACACAGCAATGTATCGTCCACACTCATCATCGCGCCCGCGTTGTCGAACTCGCCACAGTAATTCGGCGCCGAGAATAGCGTCACCAAATGCCGCTTCGCGAAGAACTCGTACCCGTCCTCGACGACCTATGAGACAAGAATAGAACAATGTCTGCATCAGCATTATGCGTCGCATGACCTCTAAAACCGGACGGCAGAAAAACGTGACGGACAAGCCCCGCGATCCGCAGTTTCGCACAAGGGCCCGGAGGCCGTAAAGTGGTGCAATGAATAAAAGAGGTGCTCGGCAAGGATTACCCACCTGGTGCGCCCGACAGATCAGGTCCATGTCGTGTTTTTGGAGGAAGCGCGACACCACATCTGGCCCGAACGTAAACGACACGCCACGATCGTTCTCTGACCACCCAGTTATGTCCTTGTCGGGATCTGACCATAGCAAGTCGCAGAGGAGGCCTAGATAAGAGCACGCGTGGGCCCATCAGCACAATCCGCAAAAAGCACAGCCATTGCCGCCTACCTGTGTCTGGGACATCCGTCGGCCGCATGACTCTCCGTATTTGCTCCATGGACTGCAGATCGGGGCTCAGGCCGCCGTGCATCGTGAAGATCTTCTCGTCGATAATAGCAGCAATGGGCAGGCAGTTGAAGCAGTCGGTGAACGTTTTCCATAATTTAATGTTGTATCGGCGTTTGCCTGAATGACGCAATGCAAGTGGATGGTCAGATCGCGCAGCGTGGAGACGATCGATAGGCCATCAGTGGGGTGCAGAACAAAAGGAGGACGTACATTCGTCATAAAAGCCATATATCCTGTTGATACTGGCACATTCGTGGTTGCCGCGCAAGATGAAGAAGTTTTCGGGATATTTGATCTTGTAGGCAAGGAGAAGACAGATGGTTTCAAGTGACTGCTTTCCTCTGTCGACGTAGTCGCCGAGGAAAAGGTAGTTGGCTTCGGGCGGGAACCCGCCATATTCGAAGAGGCGCAAAAGGTCGTAATATTGACCGTGGATGTCGCCTGAGAGACGATGGAATGATGAATGATACGAACAAAGGACGGAAGAAATGCATGGGCCCTGGAGCGAGCCCACGGCGACACATACCACAGATCTTGATAGGAGCCTCGAGCTCAAGTAGGATGGGCTGGTTGATGAAGATCTCGCGTGCTTTTGTGCACAGATACTTGATTTCGTACTCTGCCAACTGGACGGGTTTGCCTGGCCGGTTGCCACGCACTGAGGGATTCAACAAGGACGGTCAGCGGACATGAAAGCGCAGAGACCTCTACGGGCACGAATAAGTCATCTGGGGACGACGATGACAGAAATGGGGTGGGCAAATGCAGCCGAGGATAGGCGTACTAGGCGGTGAGTCATCCATGCGACAAGGGTCTCGAAAGCAGCCCCACGATGGCGGCGCGCAGGGAATCCCCGCCCCCGCCGCCCGCCCGCCACTGCCCCGCCCAGCACCTGCCCATCGCGCCCCCGAGCCCGTTCCGTCTTGCGAGATGTTGAGGCGTGCCAACTCACCTTCCAGGAGACGGTCGATGACCGAGTCAAGATCGATCTCTGTCGCAGTGTCTGCCATTTCGTCCTTCGATGCGAGCCGCGGGGAGGGTGGCTAGGCTGGGTGGTATGCGGGCGGAAATAGCGACTGCTGAGGCCGGGAAAAAGATGTGGAGGAGCGGAAAAAGAAGGGGTAGTGTGGGGATACGGGTGAGTCGAGGACCCTTGATGCGAAACGAGCTGTTTCGAGGGCGCTAGAGAGCCCTTTTGCTGGCACTTTGGGGGTGAAGGAGGGGCTGTAGGCTGGACGTCGCTGCTGAGCTCGAATATCGATGGTGGACGGTCCAGATAACAGCCGCTCTCAACAATCACAAAACTCGCCTCCTTCGGATCCGCCCGTGGGAAATTTGAAAAATAATTCAACAACCATTTCATTTCCATTCCGTCCTCCTATCCTCCGCAAATGTCTCAACTGTGGCCTCATCCACAGCGCGCATCTCCATGTAGGCGTTTCTCGCCATGAACTCTGCTCTAGGCTGCCTGGGTCTGCTTGCTTTTTCTCGTTCAGCGGGCCCTGTTCTACCACATCCGCCTCATGGCAACGTCGTATGTATCATTCAGCGACAGGGTCCTGCCAATATAAACGCCGCAGCGCGTGGACGCAATAATAGCCGGCCACCTCTGTTCGGTTTGTGCTCCGACTCAGCCTTGACCTGTACATTATACTCTACTCTTGCGAGACCGCGCACGGAATAACAGAGTCTGGGGCCACTTTTCGTCTGCTCGGAGCCACTTACGCGGTCTAGCGAGTGCTGCGGGCGGCGGGGTTTGCGCGTGGCTTGGAGTGGGAGCGCCCAGACTCCATAGCGCCCCCGTCGGCTGTCAGCTGCTCGGTGGTGCGTCACCACCTCGCTGTCTGCACGGACGAGCGTTCCTACATACATCGGCACCCATCGTAACCGACACTCAGACTGAAGGTGGCCATCGTGGACATCTCAACACCGACAGGCCACTAGGAAAGACAAATGCGGCTTGCAATCAGTGATGGCCACTACGATAGTACGATTCACCTCATTTCACACAGGAAAACGTGGTAAGCGCGTCGATCGATAAGCGTCTATGTAGCCACCTCCACGTTGATTTGTAACGCCAGCCATCGCCAGCTTCGCCCGCTTTCTTCGATACAACACATCGCAAAAACGGAGAAACCTCTTCCTGGTGGAATCCTGCAAGTTTTACCGCCCATCTCCATCCACTCGATCACCCGTCGCCTGCCAGTCTAACGCCCAATCTACCCAGACGCCCATCATCCCCTCTTGCTAAGCTCGTGCTCTGCAGGTCCGAGTGCTCTGCAGCGCTGCGGACGGGCGTTGCCGCTCACAGGCGGAGCGCGCGGGAGATGCCGTGTGTTCAGCGTTCAGTGACTGATGCCAAAAGTGATTCTGATGCCAAAAGTGGTTCGGATAAGCGCCCTGCGCGCTAATTCTATTTTTTTTCTCACCGGCTTCGATGCGGCGGGCACGGACATTTCGTTACAGAACTACCGCCACCATAATCGCGCGATGGATCTGCTTATTGATGCAAGGAATGAATGCTCTGCACTGCGCGCTGTGCGGTGCATCTGGTCTGTCATCGTCTGCCGTGCTGCGTGGCTCCGTGCACGCTGTTCAATTCATACGACGCCGTGCGCTCGGCGCTCTTGACGTGTCTATACCTGTATTTTCTGTGGGGACTATTTTTTGCTTAGGGGTATACCAGCCCAACGCACCATTCCTGTCGACATATCTGCGCCCATACGATGTTGTCGTTTCATAGTGCGCAATCCTTGCGCACAAAACACCTCGGCGTTCTCGGTTTATGGATAGGGGCACTAGCTCAGTATTCATTGACTCAGGATGTCTCGTTTTCTCTCTGCTACGCTGCCGTGTCCGGTGTCCGGATGCGCGGCCCCGACCGGCGGCCTCTCCATCGTATTCTCTGGCTTTGTGACGCCTTCATTCCTTTTATTGCGTCTCTTCACGGCGCTGTTTACCGCCTACTCCCCTCACCTTTTTCGACGATTGAGCACGATGTTATATTGACTTCAATTACCGTACTTCTGTGTCCGGCGCTTTCTCTGAATATTTACCTCAAGATACAGACTTGGATGAGTTCAGAAGAAGAAACGTGGCGTGCTTATCCACCTGTGCGCTCGGATTGGAGAGACCTGGACGGAGAGGAATTCCGTTCATACTACCTGGTTCGTCAAAGGGAGGTCGCCAGATTTCTGCTTGACCTTGGTCTGTGAATAAGTTACTCATCCTTTCTCAACCTATTCTTCTCTGATATCAATTTTATATCGTAGTCCGCAGTTCAGGCGGGATCCGGTTCATCAATTGTGGTGGTCGCTGCCTGATGAGAAGAAAGACAATATTTTGGACCGTGTCATACCACACCAGAAAGTGCGGTTGAATTGTGACCTGGGTGATCCCAGAAAAACAGGATATGGGGTCTACGGAGACGTGATTTGGCTCCTAGTATGTTTCCTTTTATTTCATGTTCTACATTCTGACAACGATATAACTTGTAAGGCGCTATGGTAGAAGAATCGCAGAAGCCAAAGAAGAAAGCAGCACCAAATGCTTCTCGTAAGGGGGGTGATAGCCTTCTACGTAAAGCTGTTCTGAACAGTCAGTCTGGGAAATGATTCTGATGAATTATTGGCTTTGTCGTCTCCTTGCTGCTCCGTTACTATGGAAAGAGGGAATCTCTACGTGCCCATTGTCATCTTGCTATGTGAGAATCTGAGCATAGAGAATGAGCCTCCTCTGTGGGACCATTCTTGCTGCCGCAAAACTTATGGCTACTTCGCTACTCCGCTTGTTTGAATACGTTACCTTT
Source organism: Hypholoma fasciculare (assembly GCA_016801325.1). Classification (NCBI taxonomy): domain Eukaryota; kingdom Fungi; phylum Basidiomycota; class Agaricomycetes; order Agaricales; family Strophariaceae; genus Hypholoma; species Hypholoma fasciculare. The sequence goes on from JAEKIV010000557.1 coordinate 19,050, forward strand.
CTATGTCACTTTCTACTCGTTTTCTTGACCTGACGATTAATCTGGGTCCTGGGGGGAATGTATTTGCGACGCTTAACTCTCTGCCTCTATGATCTATTCGGTTGCAATCCCTGTTATCTCGATCGTACAGCGTTTCCGAGATAGTTGGGATATGGTCCTTATGATTATGGGGAAAGCAACTTGGCGGTTTTTCTTACTGTCATTTTCACTGAGAATCCATTTCGTCATTTGTTCCAAATGCATTTGGAATGACTTTCGGCCTGAGCGCGTACTATTCATTCGTCTTTGATATTGTTTCGGCGAATGCACGGCCTGAGTCGTATCTCTCATTTTGTCAAATGCACCAGTGGCATCTGTCCTCCGTATCGCTAGGAATAATAGAACAATGCGCCTTTTGCCATCCCCACTCGCCGGGACCCCACGCACTTGCCTGATTTCACCTGCTAAAGGCACCACGCATAACGTTGAACATAATCTCCCTAAGCCCACCCGCGTTCCTTCTCGCCTCACTTATTCTACAACATTCCATGTCGCTGCATTGCTGATGGGTACTGGACGCACGCGAGGATGGTACGGAAATTGTGCGGCGCGTGCGTCCGTGTTCAGCTAAAATGCCTTTTCTGAGGGCTTTCGGCTCGGCTCGGTCATAATCCCTGACGCAGACCAAACAGAATCCTTCTGTCTGTTTCGTGGAAGTTCTATTGACTCGAAAAGCGTGTATCGTGTGCGGCAGTGCGTAGGCTCGGTTAACTCCGTCCTCGTGCTCGTCATTGTGCCACTGGATGCTGCGACATATAAAAATGTGTTTGTTAGGACGTCCCTTTCTCCGTCCTCTGCTCTCTCACAAGTACTTCCAATGACTATGTCTCAAGAAGCATACAATTACCCTGCCACTCCTCCCCCTTCCACACCCAAACGTACCACCCAGGAACTCGCAGCCTACCAGGAGCAGAAGTCTATTATAGATGCCGCGCTTGCTTCTACGATATACAAAATTTCGAAGAAAGAGTCTCCTCCACAGTACGTATATGCCTTTATATATCATCTTATATTTGTAGCTCGCCTTATTCAATTTCATTGTAGAGATATCAATCCAGTGGCTCATGGAAAATGGGCTACGCTAAATGAAGTGCAACGGATTGAAGTCATCAAGAAATCTCAGGCTGCAGCTGTACAGTTATTAAATGACCTCCCAGTGGCTGATTTACCTGCAGGTTGGAAAGCTGAAGATATGGCCTGACGCTTTCCAGCAAAAACTTGTAGGTCCTTCCCTCGTGAACCTAATGATCGGAACTAAAACTATTTCTCAGGGCACCTATGAAGGAAATCCTCAGTTTCAAACGTTCCTTGAGCAACCTGCGAGGACTCGGTTCAGCGAGGACGCTCGTTTTGACAATGAGCTCGAACAGGCGGGTAAAGAGGTAATGAAGTGCTTTGTCTTCGACGAGGTATGGAGTACAATTCAAAAAATAGATAAAGAGTAAGCCTCACTTTAATTGTTTTTTTGATCATACATAATGTGGCTGTTGACTGTATGAATAGCGATGTCCCTTACGATGCTCTCAAGCCAAAATGGGGAGAATTGGACAGATTTGGCAAATATGACATCCTGCGCGAAGTGGAGCTGCAAGCTCTCAAGTGGAAAATCGACTTCTCCAATAATCCAATAGAAAATTTGCAAATTACGCCCGCCAGTAAGATAGACTTCTGGACTCTTTTTTTTCGAGAAAGATGGGAACCGTGATTGTAAGTGGTCTTATCTACCCTTCACCGTCTGCGGGGCTGATGATTGTTGTCAAACGAAGGCGGCTTACCCAAATATACACTCTACGACTAGCTCTCCCGCAAGCACCAAAACGGTCTCGTCGGATGTTCCTCCACTAGGGATCATGGATATGGACTCTGATTGACGCATGTCCTGGGAGAATGGGAGATTGAACGGTTTCTCATTCCTTCTCGGTCATAAGCCATACGTTTTCTGGCACTTCCATTGTAGAATCTAATATTCAGATTACATTCTGTGGTTATTTTTGAGTACTTGCTTGACACTTGAAATGTGTGTATTTATGCTCAAAGACAAGCACTGAGTCTGGCATTAAAATTGCCGTCAGTTTTTAGTACTAAGTAAGTAGTCGCTGTAGAAGGAAACAAAAACAGATGGATTAATTCATAATAAAATCCTCCGTAAGCATAAGTAGGGGGCTAGAGTTCGAATGACAGACGCGCACTTGACACGCGCCTGCACCGGGTGCATAACCAAATAAATAACATTCGTTTATTTGAATTTTATGCGATAATTTATTTGGTGCAAACTTCAAATAAATGGGCATTGGGGTTTATTTCGAATAAATGATCAAATAAAAATCAAATAAAGATGGCCGCGGCCCGCGGTGCGATAGCGTGTGCGCGGGCACGTGCGCGTGACCGTGTATAAACTTGAACAACGAACTCGAGCCGGCTCCGAAAGCCACTCACAAGCCACTCCACTTCCACCACGACAGTTCATAATCAGCTCCTGCTCACCGTTGAGACTTATTCATTCTCAGGGCTCAAGGTTCGCCTAGTCGTCTTATTACAGATATCTGAACCACGCTTCTCCTCATACCGTTTGAGATGCAGATGAGCGAAACAAGTGAGGACATGTGGCGTGACTATCCACCTTTACGGCCAGACTGGAGACAACTGGAAGGAGAAGAATTTAGCAAATTTTATCTGGACCACCAAAGGAAGGCCTGCAGATTTTTGCTGGACCGTGATGTGTAATTATACTGCTCAATCCTCTCTCTACCATTCTGCAGCTTATGCCAGTTTTGTAATGCAGTCCCGAATCGTATCAGGATCCCGTTTACAAGTTATGGAAATATATGTCAGATGAGAAGAAAGAAACTATTCTGGACCTTGCCATGCGAGGACATCCAGTGATACTGAATTGCGACCTGGATGACCGTATTCGTACGGGAGATATTGCCTACATGCGTGTAGTGTTTTTTCTAGTGAGTGTAGACGTCTTGGTCCAGAAATTCGACAACAACGTAAATCTTAGGCTAGTATGCTGAATAAACGGAAACTTAAGAGGGGTACCGGGTCAAATGCCCCTCTTAAGAGTGGTAATTCTCTTCTTCGCAAAGCTATTCTTAACAACCAGTCTCGGAAATGACCACAAGAATCTCCTGTTACAGCTGCTTCGTCATCTTGGTTGTACATTATGTCGCATGGAATAATGCATCTGGTCATATTGCTCTTCTAAGTACTTGGGGACACAGACTGTAATGCCAAAGGACTAGTCTTGCTTTTGAAGCGCTACTCCTGCTTTTCTCGCTGCTGTTACTGAGTCTTCTCGCCTGAACCTCTCGTCTGAAAATGACGGCATGTTGCTGTGTTGCTACTGGTGCTTTCGTCTTACAAACCCTTCAGTCGAACCGGTGGAAGCGCCAACTGTAACGATTCTCTTTACCTTAAATAACGTATATTTTTGGCACTGCTCTGTGGTCTCATTCAGAAATTTCCTGGAGGGAGTCGGTGATCGGTGACCGGTGACCCGCCGTATCTGAATCGTGCAGAACACAACACAGCAAACGCAATTATTTTGGGGACCTACCGCTTTTGTCCCAGTTGACTTCTGTCATTTTATCTCCACCCTTTGTCATTGAATTTCATGCAACTTCCTCTGTGGGCTTGTACTCTACTGCTAACTTCTTACAAACGGATACTAGGTACTATGCTTGGTATTACCTATCATTATTGTAAAGGGTAGGCCGTTTCGTTGGTCTGACCGATGGACAACAATGGCACGGGAGGCGCGGCAGCGCCGAGTCCCGACCAATCTCTACTCGGCACCGGCAAATTGCCAACCGTCGCCCCGCGATGGTTAAAAAAGAGTTCGAACTCAATGATTTTCAGCAAATTTGTATGCATGCGCGCAGCGCCCCAAAATAAAAATTCTCGCACCTTGGAGGCACGTAGTGCCAACTAAGTACATAAGGCCCGGGCGAGCCATTGACTGCCATTGACTCGGAGCATAGCGTCCGCTTCAGGTGGACTCGGCTGAGCCACATTGATTGACGCGGTTTTTTCCCACGGAAGACATTGTCAATCGTCCTCATTCCCCTTCGCCGGCACCTCTCAATATCTCAATCCTCAACATTTCTAAAACATTTCTACAGAAAAACTTACCCATACATCTGCACTACACTAAGGCGCATCAATAGAACCTCTTTCGGGACCTGACTGCGGAGACACCAAAATTTCTAGGCTATAACGCATGTGAGTGGCACCACTGGTCCATGTGTTGCACCATGGACTGGACGTCATTCCATCTGTCGAATCCAATTCTGCCGCTCCGACCAATCCAGGTTTTCCCAAACACTAAAAATTCATCTGTTTTGGTCTTCTAGAGCGCAAGATTCGCTGCAATAGATATGACGCAGACGGATGAGTGTTACTCACAAGCTACAGCCGCCTTGCAGAGTCCGACAACAGAAATGTGACGCGCTCTTGGATGTGGATAGTGACTATTCCTGCCATATCCATAGTTCTCCCTAGGGCTGGTACTTGTATTTTGTCTCTTGTCCTTGCCACGCTGGCATAATCAGTGCTGAAGTATCTGGCACCCCATGATCATCATTTTACTCGCATCATGCTCTGTTCGACTCCCACTGAATACTGCGCACTTCATAGTGGCGGGACGGTCCTAATTTACTTGACGAATCGCACAAGCTTTATTTGGTGCTCCTGGAACGAATCTGTCAATCGATTCCGAATCATGATTTTCGATTCCCATAAACCTGAATATTTCTGGATTCTACTCTGAGCCTCACATCGACCCATCATAGCTCCAATAGGTGAGGTACAACAAAATATGGTGAAATGCACGCCGAATCAGCTGTCTGCGGAATATGCAGGGCCTGAGGCCGAAGTCCCCTCTGGCTCAAATGCGAAGATCACCCCACTCCCACCAACATTTCTCGAGTTCTTCGATGACCTCACTAGCGTCACACGCGGTATTCTCGTTGCGTATCACAATGCCCACGCGAACGCATTGATACTTTTATTTTGAGGACCATCCGGTCATTTGACAAAATCATGCGAAGAGATGGATACACAGCAGAGGCATCTTTCCTTCTAGACGGACCGCCTTCGGAACTGCGATATCAGGCCAGTGGCCCTGAAAAATATTTAAGTTGGTGATTCAATATTTTGTCACTATTCATTCCCTCGTACCTCGGTAAATAGTTTGCGGCAAAATGGCAGCTAGCGGGGTCTCAAAGATTCTAGCAGCATTCGCTCTATGTGTCTACGCAGCGAAAGCGGTGCCAACTCCTTCTCCTATCGTTGACTTGGGATACGCGACATACCAAGGCATTCTTGTACAAGATGCGCAGACCAACCAAACAAATGTTAACTTTCTCGGGGTGCGATACGCTGCTTCACCTACAGGTACTTCACTTAAAGCATATCCGACCACCTTTCCGAACTGATTGTTTATTTTTATAAACATACAGGAAGTCTGCGTTTCCGAGCCGCACAAATACCAGCTTTCACTCCGGGTGTGCAAATGGCAAACGCACAGCCTGCAATGTGCCTTCAAGCAGGCGCTGGCTCAGCGGCGGCCACTCCATTGAGAAGTCTTGCCACTAGTGACATCATTTCACGAACTACAGAAAGCTTAGCACCAAGCGAAGATTGCCTGTTTCTCAAGTATGTTCATTTCAGCGTCACTTTTTTTGTCTACTGAACGCTATATTTTTTCAAGTGTTTTTGCTCCAGGGTCAGATTTAGCACGTAAAAAGCTGCTCCCTGTTGTTTTCTGGATACATGGGTACGGGACATGCTCCAGTCTGACATACACGCTAAATTTCAAAATTTGCATAGAGGAGGCTACGTTGGAGGGAGCGCTTCTCAATTTACTGGAAACGATATCATTCGCGAGTCTGGAGACGGCGTTGTCTTCGTTGCCATTCAATATAGGCTGGGACTTTTCGGATTTTTGCCGGGGCAAAAGGTCAAGGACAGTGGCCAGCTCAACGCTGGATTGCGTAAGGTTGCTACAGTCTTGATTTTTCTGAAACTGACGTTCTGTTTGACATCTGATTGGAAACAGAGGATCAACAGTTTGCATTGAAGTGGGTTCAGGAACACGTATGTTCTTCCGCATCTCTTACGAGGTAATCATGGCCGTTCGGTAACCTCGTACTTCTTGTTAGATCACCAAATTTGGAGGAGACCCTTCAAAAGTAACGATATGGGGCCAATCAGCTGGTGCCGGCTCGGTAATCCAACATTTAGTCGCGAACGGTGGAAAAACAAACCCACCATTATTTCACGCTGCGATGACCAGCTCTACTTTCCTTCCTTCTCAATATAATTTCAATGACCCCATCCCGGAGGTGAGATTCCGTTTTCATATAACCAAATAATACTTGCTTAAGTTTCATGATCTTGGTACAGTTCCTCTTCAGTCAAGCAGTTACACAGACGAAGTAAGTAGGTTTTGCGTGAGTTTTATGCATGAATTTAATTATCTCACTAGTTGCACATCTGCGCAAGACGCATTAGAGTGTCTTAGAGCCGCCGACGTCAATACTCTCCAGGCGGCTAACACAGAAATCAATGGCATTGGATTCTTTGGAACCTTTGTATTTGTTCCAGTTGTAGATGGAACATTTATCGTCGAAAGACCCACAGTGACGATCCGAAAAGGAATCCTGAATGCTGTCCGTGGCTTGTTATTGTGATACACCGTACATATTTATCTGACAGAAATTGTCCTCTAGAAATTCCTCCTCTCTGTTACGAACACCTTTGAAGGGACGGATTTTGTGAACCAGGCAACTGCCGATACCGTCGAAACATCTCAATTCGTCACTCAACTATTTCCTGAGCTCGGAACAGCCGGCATCGCTGCAGCAACTGCTCAATACGCCGGGTTAGGAACTAACATTTTCCAAGCAGACGCAATGATGGGTGAATGTGAGCAGCAAATTTTACCCCATGATATTGTGACTATCACTCACAAGATACAGCCATTTTCATATGTCCCACTTATTTGTTATTACGTGCATTCGGCCAGAATGCCTTCAAGGTAAATTCGAAATCCATATACATTTAACTTGGTTACTGAAGGTTTCTCTCAGGGAGAGTTTGCAATTCCTCCGGGTCTCCACGGTGAAGATGTTGCTTTCTACTTCCCATCGTAACTAGCTCTTTTCAGACACTTCTTTGTTCTTTGTATTAATATCTTTTATGCAGGACAAATGCTGGTGGAGTGCCATCGTTCGCAGATCCCGGGTTCGATAAAGCATTTCCCCAGGCCTTCCTCGATTTCGTGCTGGCGCTCAGCCCAAACGTGAAGTTGGATCCAACCAATATCACTCCTCTTTGGAAGCCATGGGATGGATTAAACGAGATGCTTTTCAACAAAACCGACGCAAACGCCGCTGATATCAGGTTGATATCGACCTCAAGTGCACTCTTGGAACGATGCAAGTGAGTTGGACTAAAATCTTATCATGCAGTTAAAAGCCTGAGACATCATGCATCGCATCCTTAGCTTCTGGGAAAGCGTCTCTGAGCAGACAGCTCAATAATTTACAATGTATTGGCTATTGTCAGATTTTGCAAAGAAAAATTGTGCAACAATAAGTAGTACTTCTTCAGCTAGGGACATCAGTGAATATCTGAGGGGCCGCAGGAAATGTCCGTGGCATGTCCGTGGCGCGTCCGTGCGTCCGTGGCACGCACAGGCTAATGTCCGTGCTGTCCGTGGCACG
>JAEKIV010000558.1:4995-40378 GCA_016801325.1 Hypholoma fasciculare
TTTTGCATTTCCGCTTTTTTCACTTTTTTAAGCTTTTTCAGCTCATATAAGCGCAAAAAAGCTATTTGCTAGACTGCTGATGGTATATATTATATATAATAAAAATAGAGATATGTGAAGTAAAGTTATGGGAAATTGTGCGTGCCAAAGGTGTACAATAGTACAGGCATCTGCTGTGTAAGTTACTTACACCACACACCGAGAACCGCGACGAAAGACTATCACACAGGCCGCTGCTAAAAATAGTGTGCTTTTTATAAGTCCCTTCGGAGCTAATTTTGGGCTTCTACCCACCACGCCGTCACCGGAGACTCAACGGAAACTAATATCAACCGTGTTCTACTTGATTCTCTGGGGGAATTTATAATCTAGATGTGTCTGTATACAATTTTTATTTTCCCAATTGCCATCACACGTAGTCGGCTGATTTTCAAGTGCTCAAACGTCGCGAAGATGGTTCTGTTCCCGACGTCTCACTGACGTCAAAATTTTAGCAGCATTAGACATGCTGAAGGACGTTTCTTGTATCCCAACAGATATACACCTGAATTCCAGAGCCAATCGATATAGTCCAGAGGAAACCGTCCTCTATATAATCCCCATGCAGAATCACTTACCTTAGGCTTTCCCTCTCCAACCTCATACAATTCACATTTTACCATACAAGAGATGAACGCCTTTACCATATTGATCGCCCTCCCTCTAAGCCACATATCTGTTATTTGCGGGTCCGTAAATGATCTACAAAACGTGACCCGTCAGGTCAGTATGCCTCTGACTTGCCTCTATAAAACAGACAAATAATCTCTTTAACAGGATAGGGAAACAGAGACTTGCGCTGATCCGAGTCTTGCTACATTGTTCATATCAGTATTCAGTGTAGCCAGAACAGCGCATATTATCCGGCCTCGAGCCTTGATGGTCTCGTATGATTCTGGAGTCGGTACTTCGGATAACTGGAAATTTCAGAACCCCGCATTTCTCGCTTGGAACGATCCTCAAGAATTCACAGTCCCGATCTATCAATTCATCAGCTCTGCTAACGATGACTTCATGGTTCTACCGGCAGTGAATGGCAGCGCGCCTGTTGTTTCTGGGTACAGCCTCGAGGGAATAGCTGGATACGCATATTCAACGCAGGTCTGCGGCAGCGTACCACTTCTATTGGCAGTTAATTCCGAAACGACTGACCGCTGGTTGACCACAAATCAAATTTAACACGATATTTTGATCGGAAACGAAAGTGGCTGGGTTGATGGAGGAATTGCATTCTATGTGTTGCCATTAGGTATGTCCGTTTGCTTTGACCTTAAGTTGTTCATTCATATTGTATAGGATCAGATGAAATTTACAGTGACCGGTTAGTTCTGAGTCCTGCACGGTGATAGGGGAAAACGCGATGACAAGGCCTTAATATCGCAACAGCGAGAAATTGGAGGGTTTGTATTTCACGATATTAACGCTGAGCGCCGAGAGCTGGCACTCTGCAGACATCAAAAAAGCTTATACGAACGCACTGGATGTCACAATCGAAAGAAAATACCAGGTCAAAAACGTTAATGCTGTATCAAAAAAATTGCTCTCACATTATCACATTTAACCTGCCACAAGCACACCCAGATCCTACTCAAAAATCCGCAGTTTTGGGGAACCCAATTGCTCGCAGGTATCCCCGTCGCACGGGCGTAAAATGACCTGATCCCAAGTAAAAAGCGTGTCTGTGCACCTGACTACACTCACGTACGCACCCGTCGCAGAGACGGAGAGAGAAAAGTGGAGGAAAAAACAGTTCGAATAAATAAACGGCGTACCTCTACAAGCCCGTTCGGAAACTCTCGAGAGCGGGCTAGCTCCAAGCCTCCATCGTACGAGGGCCAGAAGCAGCGGTGTAAAGTAGACGCAGAGTGTCATTCCGTAATTACTCCACAATTACCCGAGCAAATGTATTGAATGCTGCGAAGAAGTTGATGAGCGATGAGGCGGTGACAGCCGGTAGGTCGGAGAAGTTGTAAAGATCGGTGAGGCCCCGGCAGTGTACTCACTTTATAGGGGATGAGAAACTGGGTGGACAGACAAGGTCAGCTGAGATCGCATCACGATGGGGCTACTGGGGATCGGAACGTACTCCATTTTTTACAACCCGCCTAGTGATCTCAAATGCAACTTCATGCTCACCGCACTCCCGCTCGTTTGCGACAAGGCAGTGTATATTTCACATGGTGAATTAGAGTGTACGGGAACGCTGTGGGATGCGGCATGAGATCAGCGTTGAACAGACGCGAAAAGGAGGGGACAGAAGCGCCTGTTAACTAACTCTTCGATGGCGAGGCCGCGCATGCTCGCTACCGTCCATCTACCCCTTCTACCTGATATATAGTGGCCATGGTGACTTCGTCTGGTATTTGCTCTCCAGCTCGTCGCAGATCTCGTCAAGCCCCATCGATCATCGATCATCTCTAGCCACTGCATTGGCGCCCCTCCGTCCATTCTATTTCAGGGGGTCGTCACCGTCGTCCTAATACACGTCCAGGCTTTCATTGAGACCGAGCCTGCCGAGGGAGGCCATTGAGCATCCCTACTTCCGCCGCGCGGAGGCGCTCGTGTCAAGTTCGTGTGAAGTCAGCCTCTGAAAACTTGTCAGATAGGGCTACGCTTGAAATAGGGCACTTACTCAAGGATAACACAGCTAGTCGTCTTTGCTGCGTCTTTGTGTTAGGGAGCTGATCCCGCCGTACGCGAGGCGCCGTTTAACGACTCACGATGTTCAGTGATTGTGCGAAACAGAGCGGCGAAGTCGCAGATTAAGTAGTTAAGTCGCACGCTAGGAAGTCAAATAGTATATAGCAAACGACCCGTAGAGGTTTTACTGTGCATATTTAAGTTCAAAGACCGGGACTAGCATTCGTTGAGAAGATGATTTATTTAAAATTGTATCGGCTTCATCTGTTTATTTGCTATTTATCATAAAATTAACTTAAAATCAGCGTGAATCTCAAGTGAATCTAACGATAGCCTTGTAATTTTGAAACACATAACCCTGGGTATATCTCTATTTTGGAGACTACGTGCGTTGCATACGAGCAAGACTAGCCACGAGATTTAAAAGGTGACTTGAAAAACATGATTGGAACGTAAGAACGGAACCATAAAAAGAAATGACACGGAAATGATTGTTTATAGATTTTTTTCGAGTCCCATTCATAGGTAAAACCACTCTGGAAACAAAAGATATAGATAAAGCCCCGCATTGGCTCATTCTGAAGCTAAAGAAAATGACCTCAGCTTGACAGGTATCACTCTAGAGAAGACAAAACGGACGCACCCAATGGTAAAACAAAGAATGGCACTCCCCCATCTACCCAACCAGTCCCACTTGCGATCATCCGAGCATGATCGTTTGCATTTGTGGTCCACCAATGGTCAGTCGCGCCAGCATTAACTGCGGTCAGAAGTGGGACACTTCCGCAGACCTCCGTCGAATAGGCATATCCAACTATTCCCTGATTTGTAAATCCGGAAACAGCAGGAGGAGTGCCATTTACTGCAGGGAGGACGATGATATCATCGTTATTGCTAATCATTTGATAGAACGGAACTGTGAATTCCTGGACGTCGGTCCAAGCGAGGAATGCCAGATTCTGGAATTGCCAGTTGTCTTGGTTGCCGACATTGGCGTCGTACGAGATCATAATCGTTCGCTCGCGAACGACATGTGCCGTTCTGGATATGCTAAATGCTGATATATATACAGTAGCGAGACTTGGATCCGCGCAAGTCTGGGCTTCCCTAGCCTATTTAAATTAAAGATCAGTGAATGGTGCTACTATAGTATATTCGCAGAGTACTGACCGGATGGGTTTTATTATGCACCCCATTTGCGGTGACAAAAGCGGCTGAGATATGAGTGAAGAAGAGAGCAATGAAAACTGCAAAGGCGTTCATTTTACTGTTTTCCTGTATGGTCAGATTGTGAATTGGTTGAGAGGCGATGGAAAGGTCGGACATTCTTTCAGGCTATTATATACTGATCTTCCTCTAACCTATTACCAACTGGATATGAAACTGAGGTATTTTTCTGATGGAGTACACGGAACGTACTTCTGGCAATATGTCTAGCCTTGGGAAAATTGCAGATGTGTGATGTTGAAAATGATATTGGACGAGAAGTAAGCACATGTGCGCCAGCTTCTAAAGAATCCCACTTCATATTTTCACGCCTGAGATGAAAATTGATTGTATATGGCGGCTATGAAAGAGCAGCTGGGAAATCAGATTCAAGTACATCTATGTGTCTATTCAGCGCTAAAACTAAAATTCACCACGGCTAGTTTTAGTCTCCGATGACGGCGTGGTGATTCAGAATCGTGGTCCAAAATACTTCTCGAACTGGGCAATTCCTCTTAAAAAAACTATATTTAGCACAGGCGCTAGACTTCGAAAGTGCTTCGCCGTTCTCAGTGTATTTCATAAGCAACTCCCCAACACTTGCCTGTCAGATCATAATTGTGTTTGTTTATGATGCGGATTTCTGACTCAATTGTAATTTTACCGTATTCAAGATTCCTCTGCACTGCCCGGTGTAGGCGCTATCCACATGGCACAGTAGACTAAACGCCGCCGGTGCAGCTTTACTGCGTCGCGAACAATCGACGCTAAGCGCTAAACCGGTATCAGAAAGCAAGGACAACGTCCACTGTCAGTACCTTCGCCCAGACGCCCACGCCTGACCGGCAACTCCTCAGTGCGAAGCGCGCTGCGTGCGCGCTTATCGCGCCGAATATGCGTCACCGCTGTCTGCTCCGCACACCTCTCTGACCTCCAGGGATCGTCCTAGTTAATATTCTCCTCTGTCGAAAACAGCGTGTCGTTCGCAGACTCTGTCGCGGATTAGGACTCCCTAAAGCTCTACCTGATCGTCCCAGATTTCACCCGCGTGTTTTGCGCGTGTTTATTACCTCGCCCGTTCCCCAAAAAATTTGGTCCCTAGGGTCCGTACGCGCTCCGAGCGTCCTATGCACACTATTGCCTTTGGTCTCGTTATTGTTGACGACCAGGAATCAGTCTTCGATTAACGCGAACACGAAAGGTGTTACCAGGTCACTGAACCAGAACCGCATCAGCGCCGTGCTCATCGGCGGCGGTGTCATACTCGACGCCGCACTGCCTGCCCAAGCCCAGCGAGCACCCGGCTCCACAACTCAGGCGCTCAACGAGTCCCTCAGGTCGGTGGATATATACCACATTTAAATGTCAGAGCTACTGCCGGCTTTAGGTTCCGTGCTGCCCTCTGTGTATAAGGGCCCATGTATAATCTCGTCATGGTTCGAGGGCACTGTAGCGCAACTTTTCATGTGTCTTTCTATAAACATTTCTGCTTGTGTAACGCTCTCCCAGACCAGAAAATTATGGCCGCAGATTAAAATTTCAAACACAGAATCCAGGGTATAATTAACTCTATTTTGGAGACCATGTACATTGCTTACGAACAAGATTATCCACGATGTTTGAATAAAAGGCAGAACACAACCATAAAACGAAATGACCCAGAAATTTGTTTATAGATTTTTACCAAATTTTTACAAGTTCCATTCAGAGGAATACCACTCAAAAAACAAACGAGAAGGCCCAACACTAACTCATCCTGATGCTAAAAAATGACCTCAGCTTTGAATTTATCACTCAAGATAAGACAAAACAGACGTACCGGACGGTAAAACAAAGAATGAAACTCCTCCATCTACCCAACCAGTACCACTTGCGATCATTTGAGCATGATCATTTACGTGTGTGGTCCACCAATGGTCAGTCGCTCCTGCATTAACTGCGGTCAGAAGTGGCACACTTCCGCAGACCTGTGTTGAATATGCATGTCCAACTATTCCTTGGTTTTTAAATCTGGAAACAGCAGGCGGGGTGCCTACTGAAGCACATTTTCAATGCTTTAGCGCGTGAGATGTCAATTGATTGTATGTAGCGGCTATGCAAGAGCAATTGATAAACCAAATACACTCACATCTGGGCGTCTACTGACTCCCAAGACTAAAATAGCACATACGGCTGGTTTTACTCTCCGATGACGGCGTGGTGATTCGAAGTCCAAAATATTTCTCGAACTGAGCAATTCCTCTCAAAAAGACTATATTTAGCTGAGGCGCTTCGCAGTGCTCGGTGTATTTCATAAGCAGATCTCCAACACTTATCTATCAGATGTGGGGTTCTCTATGACTCGCCTTTCTGATTCAACTGTAATTTTATCGCATTCAAGATTCTTCTGCATTACCCGGTGTAAGCGCTATGCACAGAGAGTGTAAAGGCAAAACACCGCCGGTGCAGCGCTTGCTTATATCCGTGACCCTCCAGTAGCGTGCTCCACTGCATCGCAAACATTTAATGCTAAACGTTGAAACAGCATCTGCAAGCATGGACAATGTCTCTAAGTCGTCGGCGCATCTACTAGTCCCGGCGCCCAGACGTGCACGATTTCCCGCCAGCTCCTGGATGCGAAGCGCGCTGCGTGCGCGCTTCCCTCGCTCACTATACGTATTCGTGCGTTCCGTCGACACTGTCTGCGCCGCACACCTCTCTGACCTCCAGAGTTCTTCTAGTTAATGTTCTCCTCTGGCGAGAAGAGCGTGTGGTCCGCAAGCTCTGTCGCGGAGTAGGACGCCATAAAGCTCTACCCTATCGCCCCACATTTCACCCGCGTGTTCATTGCTCCGTCCCGTTCCTCCACAGCTTTGGTCTCAAGAGTCTGTACGCGCTCCGAGCGTTTCATTCCCGCTATTGCTTCTGGGCTTGTCATTGTTGACGACCTCCGAATCAGCCGTCAATTAACGCGAACAGAAAAGGCTTCACCGGGTACCTATACCAGGACGGCATCAGCGCCGTGGTCATCGGCGGTGTCATACTGGACCCGGCACTCGCTTCTAAGACTGCCCAAGCCCAGCGTCCATCCGGCCCCACAATTCAGGTGCTAAAGTAGCAGCACCTCAGGTCGGTGGACATATGTCATATTTAAATGCCACCGCTTCCGACGGCGCTAGCTCCCGCGCCGCCCTCCGTGTCAAGAGCCCATGTATAATCACCTCATGGTTCGAGCGCACTGTAACGAAACTCTTCCTGTGTCTTTCTATAAAGTATCACTGGCGTGTCTCAAATTTCTTTGTTTTGCTTTCCCTTTTTATACCCGTGGGTTATTCTCTCATACCCGCTGCGCTGAATTTCTTTCCCTTCATTATTGCGTGTTCCACTCTTCTGGTCGATAACTTGGATTTTATGTACTTACATATATGATAACCTCTCCGTCAGGTATTACATCAAATTTTCTCTGGAAATCCCACAATTCAAACGTCTTGTATTTCAGGATTCTTTTTGGCGAGTCGTCAAAATACAGTGTAATTTTGGATTCATTTTTTACTAGTCGATAATGTCATGTTGAGAGAAATTATTGGACAGCAACCGTCGTCACAAGTGACTGCGGCTCTCCTCCCGCCATCCATACGGCAGGAAACTCTATTTAGTTCCAGGTAGTTGGCACCAGGGATAGTGATTCTATCCGAGCGCGCCGAGACGTCAACTATTTGTAGCAAGCCACATTCAACCCATCAGCGCAAGAAGGATTTCAAACAGAGCCCATAGGCTATTTCCAATCATAGATACAACGTGCGGTGTACCCCATCGATTGGCTCTCGTAGACGTGTCACATAAACTTCATGCTAGTTCGACCCTCTTGTGGAGGGCTCTCGTGCAAGCTGCACCCTTCAATTCTTGACTCTGCGATAGGCTGTGATCCCCATAAATTATCGATGTATTGCTTATCATGGGCATCTAGCGAATGTCATTGATTATGGAAATGATCATCGTAATTATATCCTAATTCAGGCACATCTGGGGTGCTTGAATTAGAATTTGTACTCTCGTTGTGGAGATGGATTGAGGTAATCTATTGTAATTCAAAAGCTTGCAGTAGATTTAGTATTTATGGGTATATAGTCTCGTTGATCAATCATATTTCTAACCGGGTGTCTCGCTTGAGAGGCTGAACACCAAATTCTTATCGCCGGAGTGTGGTGTACTGCGCATTCAGGTGTCGCGCTAAGGTCAGTACCCGCTGTGAGCTTTGTTTTCGACGCCGCATGCAGTAACCATTTGCCTCAGCCGGGCAGGAAGTAGCGGATTGTTGAAGGCTCCGCGGACGTTAAGATATCGAATATGTGACTATCTGATGAGGCGGGAGCAGGCGCAGATGGGCGGTGGTCCCGTGGCTGCTGCGCGGCTTTCTGACGTGCTTATAATTTATTCTTGGACTTATTTATATGTTAACAATGCGCACATGCTCCTCTTTCTTCTTATTGAACCCCCGCATGATTTTCTGTGTCGATAACTCGCACGATCACTTGAGCGTCTAAGGTGTGCAAAGTCGTGACCTTGACGATTTTTCCGGTGGGATACCAAGCGAGTGATGTGTCAGCGGCCAGTGGGAACGGGTACAAAAGAGAGTGGGCCAAGGGGGCATTCGTGCTGATATCCCTCCTCCTCCCCCTCCACCGCTAAAATTCGCTCTTTTGCCCAGCGGCTATGGGCGCTTGTTTCGCAGGCTGTGCACAGCGTCGATCATATGTCATATCTGGCACAGCAACACCTGATCGCTCCCTATCTGCAAGGCTGTGCTCGACGAGGCTGTGCATCGCACGGAGCGGTGGCTAAGAAGTGACCAATGCGGATCCATGGAACCTTCGAGTTTCTACGTGGGACTCTGGTGCGTGTTCTCGATTCCTTTTTCGCTCGGTTTTTCTCCTCGGTCGTGACTGGGCCGTGTTTTCAGGCGGCCATTTACCCTACGCCGCACATCCCCTGAGCGCCTTGCCGAACTGCAACGACAGCGGAGGTTCAATATCACTCCCGATTGTACACTATGACTGAGTACTTGATATTTGCTAGTGCTCATGATCATCCAGTCAGGACCTTTAATGGTTTTTGGCTGGGGTACTGATTCGGTGTGGGCTGAACACTCTCGCTGTCCTTCCTGTTTCGTCTTGCCGCTGAGTTGGGATGACATGTCGTGCATGTCATGTGTGCTAATCTGATATGTAGTACACAATAATCTGATTTACGGACTCCGTCCCGCCATCCCGGGTCCCGGGTCTTCGGTGCACTGTAACGATTACGAGGAAGCCCAAGAAGCCGTATTTTTAAAATTAGCCCTGCATATTCGCCAAGCTCGGTATTATTAGAAAAACTGTCGCAGGTATTGCAAAGATATTGCGAACTTCATCTTATCGCCAACGGAGACGCAGGGAACGCGAAGTAAGCTCTCTGTTTATCGTTGAAGTTGGTCATTATAAAGATTTGCGATCTAAAGTTCAGGCACTGCGGTAGAGTAACATGCGTGAATTCCAGATTATAATAATCAAAACCTTGACTTAAACCATCGGTCGTATTGTACTGCACTCAATTCCACCGCAATTGATCCATTTTACTGCATGTACATTTGGGAAAATTTGAGCGTATCTGAGAAGATTTATCTTCTACAAACATTGACTGTACTGAAGCGGAAGAGATAAGAAAATGCGAAGTAGAAAATGCAAGGAGGAGCTTACATATGCATTCGACACTTTGCAGGTGTACGGTGCGGCGCAGACTATGGATTGTTAAATCAACAGGAAAATTTGCTTTAAGTGTTAATGACTGCGTACCTGTGGGTCCGGTCCAACCAATGCCACCACATTGATCCCAGTGAGCTGCGGTCCCACCTACTGGAGGAGAGGTCGTGGTTGGAATGACTGTCGTCGTCGTAGTCGGTGCAATAGTGGTAGTCGGGGCTATCGTAGTGGAAGATGGCGCAGTTCCACCGGGTGTTAGTGAACTCAGTCCAAACCAGGCCAGAGTGTCGGTCTCATGCTCCGGGACGGTGTGGCCCACGCCTTGAGCGAGAATGGCCTGTACGTTTGTCCCAAAAGAGGCGCGAGAGTATCCCGCCTGGGGATCGTTGGTGGTGTTAGTAACGGGCGTGGCACTAACGCCAAACACATTCGTCCACTGCTTGATTTCTTCCCAGAAGTTCTGAGGGTAGAGCGTGGTATCACTGATTCACAGAAATGTTAGCGTATTGGATTTCTGCCGCGTAACCAAAGTAAAATAGACGTACACAGTACCATGCCAGAACTGGACCTTGGGGAGAACACCCGTGAAGCCTGGGTATCCAGAGCGTGCAAGATCACCCCATTGCTGAGCAGTCATGATACGCTCTCCCGTCGCACATTGACTGTTCCACGCGTTCGGGCCTCCGAAGCAGCCATAGGGTACGCCGGAATACAGAGATCCCGCGGCAAAGATATCGGGATACGCACCCATGAGAACGTTGGTCATCATAGCACCGGACGATGTTCCTGTGGCGAAGACACGAGTAGAGTCGACGCCCATGTTCGATATGAAATACCGTACGACGTTGGCGATTGCAAGCGAATCGCTTCCGCCGTTGTGAGTTAAGGTGGCGTTCGTATTCACGTCCCAGCACCCACCCGACGCTGGAGCGTTGGGGTAGATGACCATGAAACCATGCTGGTCGGCGAGCTGAGCGAGTGACGTCCCCGAGAAGTACGCTTGCGCGGTACCTGTGCAGTAGTGCATGGCTACGATGAGAGGCGTTGGAATGGCGAGCGCTGTCGGCTTGTATAAGTACATTTTTACATTAGTGGGGTTAGCGCCGAAGTTCGCAGTGATCTGCTGCAGGGAACTGGTGAGAGCATTGGCGGAGGTGATGGCTGCTGCAAACAATAGGTTTTTGAAGGTTAACATGGTGGATAATGCTGCGCGACTACGATGCTCTCGACGTACCTTTATATTGGTCGAGTAAGCCACATGCAGCATGCTCATGTGAGCTATACAGGGGTAAGATATCGGGAAAAAGAATCAGCATGAGACATACCCTTTGACGCCGACGGACTACACCGTCGTAGACTCGTCAGTCAAATTAACTTCAACGTCCCAAAAATAACACTCGATAAGTTGACGACGGTTTTTAGTCGGCCATAGATTATCTTCTCTCTGCTGGCGGCATGATGGGCTGGTCGCGTGGTACGTGACATGGTTGTAGATTTGACGGCGAAGCCAACTAATCGAGCGAAGGGGCCCGTTTTGCTATTTAGTATGCGGCTCTGAATCCCTCCGGACTAAGTTCGCAGCTGGAGGGCTACAGAGGGTCTCTCGATTGACACTTAGAGCTTAGAGAGCTACATCTGAGCGTAGTCGAAGCATTTTCCGACTTGTGAACTAGCAAGCGGGCACTTGGGCAATATCAGATTGTAATGAATTTTTTTCAAAAATAGAAAGCGGGCAGGATATTTTTCCGAGATGGTCTGATTTAAATGTATACATCTATGCGTCCTCGGTACAAAACAACGTCGAAGTAGTCACTTTTAATTCATAGGCCTTTGATGCTTTAAAATGAACAGGGCATTTGTTCCGAATTTTAAACTGTGGCTGGAGAAAGATCGGGTATATAAACTGATCAATGCCAAGAGAAAGTCAAAGCTGCAGCGTGCTAAATTTACCGGTGCTTCGTCGTCAGATAATACATGTCTTGCAAGTAATATTGACCTCTAGATGAAAGCTGACAGAGAGAATTGCGTTGCTTCGCAGTTGTCACTAAAATCTCTGACCCCATACGCACATATTTTCTAAATTATACTTCAAGTTCAGTCTTGCTCGCCACATTTCTCGGAGACTTTGCAGCCTCCCACTGATGCTTCGACGAAGAACTCTGATCATGCCTACTCCTTGAACCCGATGACCATGTCTCCGCCAAGGTGGACATCAGCTTCCCGTACTAACGGCCCGGAGGAGATGCTTGTATCGTCATCAGTGCTCTAATCGGCCAGCTTCCTGCCTCCATGTATGGATTATTCTTAGTTTTTGTAAGCCGGGGCTTTTAAGCTATGACGTGTGGGTCCGCGACTTTTGTTAACCCAGAAACAACTCGGAAACTTCACACAGGCCACGCCATGCATTAGGTTCCAAAATAAATGGTCAATGACTACTTACTGTGCAGTCACTCAGCCAACCAGTTGAATAGCGCTCGGAACGCGCCCTAAAAACAATGTGAACCTTCTAAAGTGACCTAGTGAACATACTGTAAAGGAATATATACGGTTGGTTTCAAACGGGCCTGGAGCCACGAACACGCTTCACCGAACCGCTTTACATTGAGCATTTCTTACTCACAGAAAGCGAGTTATATTTGTACACAATTTATTTCCCTCTCAGAGGCTTTGTTACAACAAGAAAATGTAGCGCCCCCCTGTTCCAGCTAAGAGCTTTAAGACATCGTAGCGACATCAGTGCCACTGTGTATTAAGAATATGGTCGATGTTGATACCGCCAACATCTCTGCTCACAGGCTCGAGGGGCATGACGACGCCGATGAGCCACGCAAGCGGTGGGACGATGTCCCTGCCTTGCTCGCGCAGTGTGACCAACTCTTGATATCGAGCCACGATCTTTCCGATTGTGCGTTCGGGGAAGCAGTACCGCGTCCCGGCGCTCACGGCCGTCTGCGCTCGCCTGAGGGCCTCCACGAAGGTAGTCTCCGTGCCTGCAGGCAACGAGCGGTGATGCGACGGGAACTCCGCGATGTGAGTCCAGAATTCCTCGGGCACGCCGACACGCAGGCCGATGCGCGCGCTATAGCGGTAGGCTGCGCTCGTGCTGCGCGAGTACATCCGTATCACCGCCGTGTTACGGGTGACCTCGGAGATGACTAGTTCGATATCGCGAGGGAGGCGAGGAGCGTGGGGATCGTTGGCAACGCAGGCGATGTGGTCGTTGCGCGCTTCAAGGATGTAGCGCAGGGTCGTGGCGTCATGGATGTTCTCGGATGTGGTGAGGTGGAGAGCGTGGTTGTGGAAATAAACATCGCCGTTGGGGTGCTGGTACTGGTGCCAGTCGCGCGGAAGGGGTGCGCGGCTCGAGTTGGCCGTGAGCGGGTTGTATTGCGTGGTTTCTATGAAATCGAGGGTGTTGTGGTTACCTCTCGATGGGAATGCCATATCCGAGAGGGAGAAAATATATCGGTGTTGAGAAAGAAACTTCAATGGCTGTCGAAGAGGTGATACGATGAATGAAGTGTAGCTTGTAGATTATTGCTACACTCACCAGCTTAAATACCCCAAAGGCCACCGCTTTCAATTAGTAGCATGGTATTAGGAATGGATATGTAGTAATTTTCGCGATGGAAATGCAAACAGGCGAAGCGACAATGAATGAAGCATCCCAGAGAGCTTGAAGAAGCCCCCGCACTCAGCACGCGCGTAATGCTGATGCCACCGGCCTCTCCAGCCGCGATATGCTGGCCAGTATTGTTCTAGGTGCCCGCTGCGGCTTTCATTCACACCTCGAGGGTAGTAAGACAGGCAAAGCCGCGCATCGAGCAGACAGTATACTTTTCGCTACATACAGAGAGCGTCAGAATGAACAAGCAAGTATATCTCCGCGACGCACTGTTTCATATAGCATGGCACTAGATCAACGCTAAATGTGCGTACGTTTTGAGATCACATTAGCCCAGTGCGTCGTGGTGGCTTGATATGAGATATGAAGCACACGCCGTTCCTAAGCCTAGTCACCAAGGTTTATACGAAGGCCTCAGGTGCGGCCTGGCTAGAGTGAGTCAATATAACCCCCAAGCGTCTGAAATAGTCAGGTAAGCCAAAATAAACACGGAGCGGTGATTGATATTCACGTTTCCAATGAGCTCCGTTGGGAGATTTCCGGGATCCTGAATAGCTTCGACGAGTGTGTGGGCGGTAAGTGGAATTACTGTAGTATGCGCTAGGAGCCACGAAATTCGCCTAGTGCCGTTGTGCTATGGTGTGTATACTTAATAGATGCGAGATTAGTGACAGTTAAACATGAATGAAGTGCATATTCAGCCACTCACATCGTGGCGGTTACCATATGGTCATCTAGTGTGCGGGTGAGGCCGACGTACAAGTGTACGGTACATAAGTAGTCTGGGCACGGCGAGGGCTACGGGCCAGAGGTATGCCAATATACATATTCTCCGTGTCTCTTTCAGTAGAGTCGCGAAGCTGGGGAGAAGGCGCCACGAAGTAGTGCATATCAATGGTCGTGATCTCTTCTTCCTTCATAACGTCGCAGCTGACGCGTTTCACACGAGGTTTGAATTTGAGTATACGAACGGTTCCAGCTAGCCAGAGACCCGGACAATAATAGGCGTACTTGCTGGCGAAAACGGAGAGGATGATCAAGGGCGTATTAAGCACACGTGGAGGGTCTCTGGGCCCCGACGAGGACGAAGCATTCACTCGAAGCGAGTGGGGTTGAGAGAAATAATACGCTCGCGTCGATAAGCCTGCAGTGACAGCCGTGTGTTAAACGCAGCTAGTATCGTCATTCACGAAAGCTTCCGCTGATCAGGCCCTCAGGTAGTGCCATCTGTACATCCAGCCCTGCTCGCGGTCGGCGTTTGTTACGGGAGCTATTACAATACATCTGGTGAGCAGATGATATGGCCGCGAGAGCTCTCGCACTGCTTTCTGTAGGTATGGTGCCGCGACGAAGGCTAATTTGGCGTTAGACTGGCTACAGATATGAAATCGTGTGCATACAGTATTTCAACTTCATTTATCGCGTCGTTTTATCGCAGCGCGCGTCTGAAACTGAGTATGATGAGCTATGTGGGCACCGAGTTCCAGAATCGGAGGCAAAACGCGCTTTCAACCAAGTGTCGGTGTTTGGTCGGTGTAGACGTGGCAAGGGAACTTGAATGTTCATTACGCGAGCACAATAATCAGTAGGGAAGAACGGGGAGCGGCAAGTGGAGTGTTTTCAGTGGAGGTCGCACAATAGACTCGGAGAGGAGAACATGACAGAGGCTCAGGTAGAACACGTCGAACTGAGTGTTGAAATTGAGCAGACAAGTCAGAGAAAGTAGCAAACAAGCATTTCACGGGGGGCCCTTAGACTTCACGTGACACAATGACTAATCATCAACGTCAGCGTCAGATTATCAGATAGCGATCTATTCCTTGCTTTTCCCCTCCAAACAGTTCTATCGCATATGCACAATGGTTAACAACAGAGCTGTCGTCAATCCATTTTCAAAGGTAATCTTTTATTCGACACTGATTCACTTGCTAAATCTTCAAGATATGCTCTTGAATCACCAAGGCGAGGATCATCCAAGGATCATCCAGATTCGAAGTCTGTGATCCAACTGTCATTTCCCTTGTTAAGAAGTTGAGACGTATCAAAACTATTTTCCTCGCTTGTAGTTGTGGTTTTTGAGGACAAGAGTTTGCAACGCACTTCTGCCGTTGTAGCGCTGAAAACTTTCCAAAGGACGTTGCCGCCGCCAAACCATCGGGAGACCAGGCGCTAATACCTATGTGATCCGGTTACCAGCAACATGACTACGTGAGTATCACTGTGTTCAATGTCGCGCTTATTTCCATTTTCCGGGCTAGAAAATGTCACGACCTCAAGGCAACCTCAAGGAAAGGAATTTTATTGAAAGGCTCGCATCTGTGACCGCTTTCTGCAGTGATGGAATTGATTATGTTCTGACAGAGTCAAAATCGCTTGATCCAGTCGGAAGATGGGCCCCCTGAAGTCGCTAGTGTGGAGGTGGCAGTTTCTGATTTCCAGACGACACCTTACTACCAGTATTTGGAACGCAATCGTGTTCCTTGACAGTGATATCTCCGTAAAACAAGCAGAACGGTTCAGTGGTCAGAACCGCCAAATTGTCCACTGAACGTGTAATGTTAGGCAAGTATCTTCGTACGAGATGAACAGCCATACGCAGAGCTGAATCAGGTATACGCCGTCGTCTCGGGTGTTCCTTGACGCCAAAGGTATGCGCTTTTTATCCTACATTTCGTGAATAATAGTCTTTTTTTGTGATTCTACTGCATGTTGGAGCGAGAAGCGAGATATACAAATGTCTACTTTATAATACAACTTAAAAAGACCTCTTTTTTCTTATGTATTTCGTGGTCTATGGATACGTCGAACTGCTCTTGTAAACTTACCCACTTCCCATTTAACGAAATTATTGAGCCACACCGCCGCAGCCTAAGATAGGTCAGAGCTAATAATCGCGTGAAGAAAGGAGAGGTTGCAGACGGTGATTCACCACAATCTCTATGATGGAAAGCAGTGTACGCGTCAAGAAAGTCCGAGGTGCGTGCGTGCGCCGGCGCTGCTTTGCAACGGCGACGGAATAGACAGCTGAGTCGGCGCCATCGCTTTATATAAAGTTCACGGAGAATCCATTACGAAAAGAATATTTTGGGAGCTGTGTTTAGCACAGAATAAGCGTCAGAACACAAGACTGCCGACACGCCATCGTGTGGACAGAAGGCGGTAAATTGATTAATGAATTGATTATAAGCTCGTCGGAGGTGATGCGACGAAGATGTGCGGTGCGAACGTGTGTCAGTGTATCTGCCACTGATCTGGAACAGTCGGCTGGTGGTGAGAATAGTATATGCATGCATAGACGGTCGTGGAACGTGCGCACAGCGAAAGAGGCCGAGGTGGATGAATGTGAAGGGTCCCGGCGTGCATGAAGCGGGGCTGCAGTCCTCAGGCAAGAAATCGCGTGAATATCAGGCCTTCTGTTGGTGATTTTCTTCGTTGAAATTTTACAAGGACATATACCCAAGAAGACAAATGGGTAGAAACGGCAGGCACAAATAAATGTGGATGCGAGGTCATGGGTTCGTTGGGACGACGTGATGAAGCCTGGTGTGAGTTTCGGCAGAAAACACAGTCCAAACACAGTCCATTACGTGGGGCCCACGCTTCAAGAAGAGGCAGATCCGAGCCGGGCTGCGTGGGCGGGGCGCCTACGAGAGTGGCGGTCGGAAAGATGCGATTTAATGTTTGATTTGTGGCGCCATCTTCACGCACGATGGCGCGGAGATGCCCCGGTGGTGGCCGGTAGGATGGGTGGAAAAAGGGTGTGCATGGCGCAATATGGGCACCGGCGCCGCTTGAAAAAGTGTGACAGAGATTCCCGGAGCCCAGGGAAACAGACATAAAGTGTACCCCAGATCTCGCTGATCTTTCCCATTCATTCGCACCATCGCAGTCCATCGACCACTAGTAGCCATCCAGAGAGCCCCAGGATCCACCAGAGAAAGGAACGCCATTGCCAGATAATCCAAGATCTTGCTATAAGCGTAGAAAAGATGCAGGGCCCAACTTCAAGCTCGCAGCCACAGCCGTCGCCGTCTCAGCAGTCGTTCGGTGAGAAGATCTCGGCCCTTGGTTTACGTCTTAATCGGACACTAAGCCACCCAAAAGAAAATCGTGAAGACGACGTCTATTCGATCGCGAGCACCAGGCCACCATCATACTCAGAAAGTGAGTCATTGTTCAAAATCCTCAGTTTCTGCCGCAATTCATACGGGAGAGTACGCTGGATGAGCTTATGTGCGGCAGAAGCGTGCGGAAGGACGGGGAGATGGTGGTGGTTGGAAAGAAAGAGGCATTTATGATAAGAGATAAGGGTTGTTTTTCTTATCTCACATTTCTCCCAGATGACTCCCGCGCTCGCGATGCCTTCAAGTCCACTGGCCGTGGGGGTCTGGGTAACATACACCAGGCCTCAGAGACTCGACTGATACCGGGCGCAGACGATTTCTCTCCCAGCCGCGGCCGCGCGCCCTTCCCCAGCCAGGCTCCGCCCGCTGTCTTCTCTACCGGGCGCGGCGGTGCTGGTAACTTGCGCTCACCAGTGCGCGACTCTGCCCCAGCACACGATCCTGCAGAGCAAGACGTCGTCCGCTTGTACGCTGCGGCACACGAAGGTGCTCCAGTTTCATCCGGACGCGGTGGTCTTGGAAATATATCTCAGGGAGCGTCGCGCCCCGTCGTCCCACCGCCGGCGGCAGTATACTCTACTGGCCGCGGCGGTGCGGGTAATATTCTTCCGGGAGACTCCCGCCGTGCTGAACAGATTGACACTGAAGAACGCAGGCGCGCTTTCCCTTATGATGGACCGTATGTCCTCCCTTTGATATTAATTGGTTTCATTCTGACGTTTCTGTAGTCATTCCACTGGCCGCGGCGGCCGTGCGAACATCACCACCATGCCCCTCCCCCCCGTCGAGCAGCACGAGAAGACACCTGCTCAGTATGAGAGCACCGGCCGAGGCGGCGTGGGCAATTTTTTCAACGACGGCACTCGCTCGAAGTCAAAGGCTCGTTCCTACGTTCCGTGCAGATATACGCCATTGACATTTTGAACGTGCTTCTAGGATATCTAAAAGAATGGCGATGCGTGTAGCGAGAGGATATTCAAAGCACTTGCGTCGCAATACATCGATGATTCTATGGAGAAAGTGAGCGAAAAATAGTTCGCCTACGCGACGCGCGGCTACAAACACCCGCGTAGACCAATAAAAGATTCTTTGAGTGGAATTAAATGTACATTATGGGACTGAGATTCTGAGTGTTGATTTTATCTCACAGCATTATATATTCTTACGCCCTTCGGAGACTATCTTTTCCATGTATTTTTCTTTGAATTATGTAGTTGTAAAATCAGTCACGAGTATAAATTTAGCGTCGTCTCATGAGTCCGTCTGTGCTGGTTCTCGGTCCTGGGTCCCATAGCCTGGACATTGGGGACTATGACGGTGATGACTTCTATTTGACATTGCTATTTGACACGGGACATCGTCTATTTACATGCGTTCGGATATGAGTGTATGAAGCACACCGAACAGTAGTGCGGATACTGGGGACGATGATTGATGAGAACGTGTTCTGAGGTGCTACAGCGTGAATGTCGCGATTTCGGCGCGCAGGGCTGTACCAGATCCAGGAACGTATGGAATATGCGATGCATTTTGTGGGCAAGTACACTTCGCATGAATGATTGCTACGGGTCTATTTTGTCACTGAGTTCTGCGCTGTAGGGAATTGGTATTCGCTTATCTTGTTAAATTATAATCATAAATAAATGGTACATAAATACGTGGTATAACTAAAGGAGTCCACTACGACGTGGAGAGACAGTTTATCACTGCGTCCTTTATTGTATTAAACGAAGTGATGCAGCCTTGAGCCACGGCTCGCGCGTGAGACACATGAGAATAATTGCGCCGACGACGCTATCGCACATAGAGCTGCGCAAACTTATGTCAGCACTCAGGTCAAGAAATATTGTGCCCATTTCGATGCGCAAGCGAGCCAAGGGAAGGCGAGCGTCAAGCGGGTTTGTGATTTCGTACTGATACAAACAGTGAAGAAGGACGAAGAACATTAGTTACTAAAATAGCACGGCAAGACAGGGGTGCTTACCCAGGATTGTCCATCCTCAGTGGTGAGGAGCCAGTCGTAGTGTCCAGTTCCATTGTGAAGCACTTTTCGGGTGCTGAATAATGTTGCGGTGAATACGGCGTGTGTTAAAGAGGCTACAATGAATAAATTTACTCAGAATGCGCTGTCAGGAGGAACACTGCTAGTTTTTCTAGCTGGTCACGGAATTTCACTGTTGGCATTTCTCCTGTTGCAACGTCCGTAAGATCGCGGAATGCTACAACGGGACATTTTCCGGCTATTGCGCCCTTGTGATACAGGTGGACGGCGTCGGAAAATGTTTCTATCCTGTAACAAATCTCTTTGCCGTTGTTGACAACCTCGGCAGAAGTAGAGCCCTTGTGTACAGGCATTTGAATAAAGCTAAGTGTTTGATATGCGGACGACATTGTTGCTCAAAGTTCTGAGTAGAAGAAGAGGTAGTGGATATACGAGAAATTAGCAAACTCGCCGGAGAGCATCAATTCGGCCCCTTAAATACCTGACGGAATATAGAGTGAAAGCCACATCATTTTTGTGGCCGGATCCGTGTACTGAGCCACTGGATTCTGCAGTGGCTACATGTGTTGAAACGGCAGCATACTCCTCGATTCATTGACATGGGTTGGGTAGTGGCATAGCGCGTTCGAGATCAGCGAGTGCAAGAAATTCTTTGTGAATAGATAAAAGAGCAGACGACAGAGGAGCATATGGATCCAGAGATATTGTCCCAGAGAGTTGTGCACCTCGTTACGCATTTCCCGCAGACAGCGTGGTGTTTTATCCTCTGGTTAGTTCTTTGTTAAAACTATATATTCAAGATGTGCTTATCGAAATGGTCTTTCATGAATGTAATTAAAGGCCCTGTGAATGGTAGTTTCCACATGCGCAGCACTCGCGTACCCACCATCGTGCATTGTGCCACCAGACAAAGTCACTCCTTGACCTGATGTAGCCGGCGAGTGGCGACACAGCGCTTGGCCATGCCGAATTACTTCATTTTGTGTACATATCTTATTCGAAAGCCGTTCTCTTATTGTAAACGCTGAACTATAGAATCTAACTGACATTGCGCTTGCTTTATCAGGAATACGTGGCGTCGATGCACATGCAGGTTGGAGATGCTTACTTATAATGAGAGTTTTAGTGACATGTCGTCACAGGGGCGGTCAAAGCGGTGGGAATGGGATTGCAATCCCACTGAGAAACTTTTAATCCCACTGAAAAACTTTCCACTCCCACCGAAAAGAAATCACGCCCGTCCCGACATTCCTCCCGCCCCCCGTCCTTTTTTGGGGTATGGCGCACTGCTGTCATAAAAATAACACAATGAAGGGAAAAAGCAAGGCGTACCACCATCTGTATTCTACAGTGGTTGCTCTCCAAGTCAGCGCGCTGCGCAGTGCCCGGTCACCAATTTGTCACTGATGGATTCCTCTTCACGTCGCGCGATTCCGGCAGGGATTGTAAATGCACAACGTAGAGACATGAAGCAGTGTGCGCGAAGTTCCGAAAAGCTCCGCGGCAGTGTCAAAGGATTGTTGGGGGAGTGCATTGACGCGCTGGCGAACAGGTGAAAGGACTCAATGCGCGTGTTGATACCTACATACCTTTTGTACATTTATTTCAGGTGGGGATCCGGGATACCTGGGTCTGCACTGTTGCAGGTTTCATCTCCGCACACCATGTCCACCCCACCGAAGCTATTCAAGTTGTCCGATCTATTGTTGAGTGCGTGAGTGTATCTGGTCATCCAAAGATTGGTTAGAAACCAGGGCTGGTCGCTATAGTCAGTAATTAGAATTTCTGTTCAATGAGTGACGGGGTAAAAGAAGAAGAAAATATTGGAGAAACCCAGTGTTATATACATCTGCGGTATATAGTGCCACTTAGCCACATATGCACGAGCCACCAATAACAGGTGCCGCACAATGCGCCCTAAAAAGGAGCGGCGGGAAGCGGGAAGGGCGCGCCAATCCCATCATCTTTAATTTGCCATCCCACCAGAGATTTGGGATGCCACGGCAATCCCACTCCATCACGCGATTGTGGCCACGAGAAGAGACAATGGAAGTAAGTGGACTGCACTGACCGTGTGGCTCATTTTGCGTAGATATAAATTTTAACCTCTCACTGGTTCATCGTCGTGCATTTCCTCTTTACCGATCTCGAATCTCTCAGTGGATAATTCTGAATGGCTACTACTTCCTGTCCCGCCGGAAATCGGCTCAACAATGATGTCATTTTGGAAATAATCCGATTTAACGGCAACATGTTTATCGATAAAGGTGCTCTAGACAGCACACGATATGCTTCCCAGGTCTGCCGGGCGTGGCGCAGTGCGATCATCAATACACCACTCGTTTGGGCACGGCTCATTGACTTGGACTCTTTCCATGGCCTCAGAAGCAACGAATGGGGAAAAGAGATTGTACGCCGAAGTGGAAAAGCACCGCTCTGGATAAAAGCTGTGCAGGATTGGACGCGTTACTCGCACCCCATCGTCGAACAGCGCGTATTCTTCCGCGATATCATGCTCGAGCATTGGGAAAGAGTTCAAATACTTCACTTAAGTACCTTGGTTCTCGTGTATAAGGAGATGTGGAAGGTCCCACTATGCCGTCCCGCGCCCTCCCTCAACACATTATACATCCACTCGACGGATCAATGCCATAGCAGAACTATAGGCGTGATGCATAAATTCGCAAACCTCTTTTCCGGCTGCGCTCCCATGTTACGGAACTTCTCTGTGGATTATCACAAGGTTGATTTGAACGCACGCTGGTTGTTAAACCTGCGTTCTATCATGCTAGATTCGGCGTACAATCTTTCCGAATGCCTTTTTGTGCTCTCCGCCACACGTAACTTGGAAGTTCTGAAAATAACGCACCCCATAGGCCAGGCGGAATCACAAATTCACCCACAGCATTTAGTTCGCCTCCCAGTGCTGAAATATCTTCTGCTCACTCTAAACCTCGACGATATGAATTTGATGCTCGACCATCTTGTAATTCCGCACGGATGCTGTGTTCTTCTGTCCACTTGGGCGAGCTTGGGGACAGAGAATCATGGGCCCATCGGAGATACCTTCAACCAGGTCATGTCCAAATTTTCCCAACTTTCCAAGTGTTATTTCCAATCCCACCTCCCCCGAACGATTGAACTCAGTTGCTTTGACGATGGGGTAATCTTGCATGACACTTCCTACCCTCACAATTTCGGATTCGGAATGCAGTGCAAATGCTACAATGGCTCCTCTGATAGTGTGGCGAGCACATACACAGCAATCACCTTCCCCGAGTTTGTTAGTGTCACGGAGCTGAGACTTCGATATAACGTGCTGCTTTTGTCTGCGCCTCATCCTACTTTTCTCCAGTGCTTTTCCTCTGTCGAACTTCTGCATGCCAATGAGCAACTATTCAGAGACCTCATCACCGCCCAGGATGCCCTATCGCACGCTAATGGCCGCCGAACGATCATATTTCCCAAACTAAAGCGTATCAGACTCCGCTTAGGCGATGGCGTCTGTTATTCTTCTCGTACAGTGGGCGAGTTCACCGAGAAATTCGTTCTGTCACGGATTGAAGATGGTCATCCGATCTCAGTTCTAGACTTGACGGTGTTCGATGAGTGTGAGTTAAGCCCGGTTCTTATACGCCTTCAATCCATCACCAGTCTGAAGGTAGTCTGGAAGTCGAAGTCGGATATCGAAGTCTGGCACAATAAGTGCGCTTACGTGCTCAGGGGGGGTTAACAAACACGACCGGAGGGGGAGGACGCGAAAGCAAACTGACACATTCATGCGACCTTAAAGGTCGCAAGGGACACCGACCTCCAATAAATACAGTACTTAAATAATACACTATCACAGATTGGTTAAGTATTAGGCTGTGACAAACGACGCGAGAAACATATCAACTGACAGGATTCAGGAGTAATACGGATCATCCGATTGTTTTGTCACCTTCAATATGCCCACCGCACTTCATCATCTTGGTGCCTGTCGGACTCTGTGCAGCGTGCGCTGCGCCACGTAAATTGATTAAATCGGCTCAGTTGCTTCAGACCGAGATGCGTCGCGGGAGTAACGAGACAGCCACGAAGAGAGACAGCGAGAGCACGAATCCTGGGGGGTCAGCGAGGTGGGGATGAATGGTAGTGAGGATAGTGAGAATTATAGACGGATAGTATGGACACGTACAGGATATACCGTTCACATGAACTTGAACATGACTGGATGGGAGACGTCAGTAAGGCAAATCTGAAATACATTGTTTGATGATGAGGAAAGAAGTGGGTTTGAGAGGACGTAAATACAGACCATGGAAAGGCGGTGATTGCAAGTGAGTGGTGATCCAGAGTCGGTGGAGGGCACAGTAAGGCCTTTCACGTATACCGCCATCCGATGCGAAGAAATTTGTAGCAGGCAGCGTGCAACAGGTTCCTGGATCGAGCTCCAGTGTTTGTCGCGAGAGGGATTCTTGAAGGGAAGACGATATCGGCGGGGAATGGCAGTGATGAGACACCATGAAAAGTGGGGTTGAGTAAGTTGCATCATAAACTTGCTAGGCGACACGGCACTGCCGGAATAGTCTTGAAGAGTGACCGAAGGCTGTAATGAGCCTCTTTCCTACCTTCTTCACGCCAACTTTGGCGTCTATATTCGAACTCTAGCCTTGGTAGGTCTCTCGACCATCCGGGCGCGTGTGTGTGATGCCGTAAAATTGCGATCCACGCAACATTAGTGCGACAGGATGTGAAAGCTGAGTGCTGTGCGTTGAATGCGGATGCTCATGTATCCCGTCGCTATCAATCCGCGATGGAGCAGCGAGGGCGCGGGGCTGTAGGAAGTAACACAGAGGGCGTCAGCGACAGCGAGACGACCATGCCTTGTAGACATCAAACATAGCTATTCACTTACGACTCTCAGACTCTCTGCATCGGACCTCCAACTCGCGGTGGAAATGACTTGGCTCAAGGTGTACGGCGTACCGTGTCCTTGCGAATTTATCGGGGCGGTGGTGCGGCGGGGCTTTCATACTAATGTGCAAAATGTTGGCGTTTCGCAATACAGGAGCACGGTAACACTCACCGACACTATGGACCCAACGTGGCAGTGCGGATGTGGAGAGGATGCTGAAGGCAAGCCTTCGATGCGATCTGAATCGCGTACTTGACCATCGCCTTTGTTGTGTTCCTATAGCGCCTGCAGCGGCGTTCTGCGACGGGTGGCGTAGAATTAGTGCGTATGCAACAGAGTCGTACGGGTTGATCGACGTAGGGGGCAGTGAGATAGGAACGTGAATCCGGGCAGGCAAAAGGTCCAGCAGCCAGCTGTCCGCTGGCAGCCTGAGTTCAACCCCAGACGGCGTTTGCCGCCATACTTGTCAGTATTCCCACGGATGCCGGGACCGACTCTGTATGTAAGTAAACGCTAATACATATGCGCCGATGGCAGTGGATCAGCAGTCCAGAAATAAAATCGTCGAGGGAGAGATGGGATAGAGTGACATATCGCTCAGATGACACGCAGGTGTGAATACACACGCAAGCACGCAAGTGCGCATACACTGTCAATCGAGATTGAAACGCGCGGACTGCGGTGCTGAGGCCGGCTCGGTTTATTCGACGGCGCTATCAGCCATGTGGATGTTTGGTGCTACGGTAAAGGTGCGAATCTAAGACGGTCAGTAAATGCAGCTGCGCTTCAAGTCGAAAACCAAGACGTCATATGTAAAAGAGCATTGGCCGAACAATATTTGAAACTAGGTCCCTCAAACTGATTATTTCGTACACCAATGTACCGGCGTTGTCGGCCGAAACATACCCTCAGGTGTCCTCCGTGCTATTAAAAGTATGTGCATGTGCCTGACATCCATCTTCTCGGCGGTGGTATGCACATGGAAAATGTGCTCGCAAATATACACACTCAAACTAATATTAGTACTTTTGCTTGGGAATCATCGATCAGCTGGCTTTGCTGAGTGCATATAGTGGTGTATAACACTGTTATTTATTTAGAATAATTTAAATGGCTACAGGTTGCGCTTCGGACGTTCGATCTTCGAATATAGCTTAACGGAGACATAGCGTATACATTATGGGCGTTGTTTCTCACCCTGCGCCACCCAATTTGTGACCCCAAAATCCACCTTGTAAATTTCAAGGATAAAGATCACCGTATCACGGGCTGTATATGTATAGAGTGCTTATATGTCTCACTTTTTGTTTAATAAACGCCGATCTGCTAGTAGAGGGACGTTTTACAATGTATCAGAAAATTCTTAATAATATGGACGAAAGTATGACGTAGTTGCTAGTAAGTTTCTATAAAGAGTATATTTTACCCCTTTCGGAACACACTGGTATATACTGATTAATCTACGGCATGAAGTACCATGGCAGGAAACAGTGCGCAAGCGCGGAGTGTCGGACTTGTGTGACATATTTGAATTTGAAATTCCTCCTGGAAACGCGCTGTCAGTCGCACTAGCTCGCTCACGTAAATTACTGAATCGCGGATTGTATACAGATGCAAGCAGATAGACATCTAGCGTCCCTGGGGCATTTGCACGTTGAAATCGGCGCGGGTGAACTAGGACTTGTCATTAATGGAATAATCAACATCTTACCCAGTGGAATTCTTTCTATCCCTCCAACACAACCGGTAAATTATCCTTGCACCGTCCACGATTTTCTCGCGCACGTACGATCATAATCAGGATATTCGGAGCGGTACAGAATTAGGATGCCTTTGGGTTAAGGATATCCCATTTACTGTCTCGCGTACCCACGTGTACAGATAGAACGTGGTCTTAGAATTTTAGTGTAGACGCTCCGCCAGCTGTGAAGCGCTGTATCTCTCTTTGGCGATAAAATAGGTGATTCGCGTCAAACGTGCCGACGGGTCAGTACTTCGTCCACAAAAACGTGAGGTTTCTCTGCGCATGAATACCGCAGCTAAGAATTTCCGTTTGTCTCGGGCGCCTCACTTGTCGCACGTTGGTCATATGGATTTCTATTTGCCACTGAACCGAGTAAGGTATTCTTGTCGATAAACATCTCAGTCTTTCCAAAAATAAATCCCGCCCAAGATTCCTATATTTAGTAAACAAGCGCTATGTACGGGTGTATTTTTAGCAAGTCTTGAGCTAACGGCACAATATCAGGCCGCCATGTATTCCATTCTTAGGCTCTCCGAGTCGGCGCTGCAGTAGAAAAATGCGTATCGCATAGAGGTATAATTTCGTGTACGTGATTGGGTGCAGAAGAAGAAGAGTATCCGCTCGAAGATAATGCTTCAGGATATTCCAGTAAATATCCGCGACTCGTCATTATCTAAATCTATGCTTCCTTCGGTGTATTACCTCTATATCCGATCAGGAATTATGCCGCGCTTAAATACGCACAACACCTTTCAGATGACATTCTAGATACTGATTTTCCATCTTGTAATAAAACCACCGGTCTTTCACGTCAAACTCCACATTCATCGCATCAAGAGACTTCAGCGCGACGGGAGTTCAGGAATAGGTGATAAAATAATAGAAAAAAAAAAGAACTTGCACACCATTTCTCATTCAACAAGTCCCATGATATTTACCCTTATGTACGGAATCAGCTAGACTCAGATGACCTTCGAAGGGTTATACCCTTGGTCCAAACCACCGAAATTACTGCCTCGGTATCTCAGTGTTAAACATCTTCTGAGCGCAGAAATTACAAACTTCAAAGGTCGGTCTCATCGCGTGTTTCACCAAATTTAACTGCAGGCAGTGTGAGGTAACTGGGCGGTCGGTATGCATTGACCCCCAAACTAAAATAAGAATTCCTATTACTGTAGATGTGTATTGTAAACCTGAAATTTCGATAAATTGAAGAATCCATGCTTTCTTTATTCTAAGTTCGCGCTGGCGAATGTCAGTGATTCTTAAATGGAGGTCGCCTTACCTATGTCAGACGGAGAGTGTACTGGCTGGAGATGGCAATAGAGTGACTGTGTATGATATTTCTGGGCGATTCAGAAGTCGCAGGTAGCGAACAGAAGCCACATTCATAGTTTGGGTTACTCAGAACAGTTATGGCGGTGAAAGCATCTCCTCTGGGACACAATACATCATATGAGACTCACGGGTTGATAACGCAATATAATTCATCAAAATGACACATGCCTCGCGTTACGGCGCAAAAAGGTTGTTGGGAGAGGTCTGGATGGCACGGAAGATATAACACTGAAATGTATAAGTACCTGTCTATCTCAAAGTTGTTCACTCAGCTCCTCGTCCTACATTTATCAGGTTAGCATACGAGGTGTTCGTAACACTTCACTCGCTAATTCCAATTTATACACCTAGAAGCTACGCCATCCCACTACCATGCAGTTCAACGCTATCTTCCTCGGCACTGCGCTCCTCGCCTCCGCATCTCTGGTAATGTCATCCACAATTATTACATTTGCCGGAGCGGACTGTACTGGCACCATTGAAACGGAGAACTTCAACGTGGGGTCTAACGTGTGTCTCACCGACGGCAGCAATTCCGTGAAATCGATCAGTTATTCTGGAGTCGGAAGCGAGATCCAGTTCTTCGTTTCTGGAGGTGGTCATGATAATTGTTCCAATGGCCCGAGCTTGACACTTGGGGGCGGGTCTGGATGTGCAACCGCGCCTCCCGGGTAGGCTGTCTAACTGAATATTCTTTGAAAGTAACACTAATTCTGTTCCTTGTGGTAGATTCAACTGGGAGAGTGTTTTCATCATTTAAATATCAAGTGGTCTATCCATGGAGAGAGCTCTCGGAATTTTCCATGTAAAGCGAAGTCTATTAAATTGTAAATGTCGAAAGAATAAGCCGACGGCAAATAAATTGCTTTTGAAAAATGTATTCACACTCTCATCCGTAAATTTCCCGTGTCAGTAATACAGACGTCATAACTTCACAACTTCCAATTCATGGCGTGGGCAGAAGAAATTCGTCAAATGGGCAAGCCAAGGGAAAAGTGTACGCAACACAGGTGCAGGATCTTTCATCAAGCAAAGTAAATTTGGAGCTGACATCGGACCACGAAATAATGCACCGATTTTCTAGTACTGTCCACAGCGTGAAGCCAACGTGGCTAACACGCGTGTACGCCATCATCAAGACTCTCTGAATCAGTGGGTGATGTTTAGTGTCCACCATGCTCACCGGAACGGGCCGTTGTTCCAGATTGTAGTCTGGCTGCCGGGTAGCGCAAGGGATCACCTATTTGGTACTAAAATACCCAGTGCTGAAGGAGAAGGGAGTCCGGGCGCGCCTAGATAGAGGGCGATACAAGGGAAAGGGAGATGGATGCAAGGGAATGAATGGTGAACATACCTTTTCTATGGCGCCTTGCGTTGCAAACAAATCTTGCCTGGGATCCAGAAGTGTCGAGAGCACGGCGATGCTAGTGGCCAGTGAGGGCGAAGAACACGAATGTGAAGGAAGCACTGCACCGGACCTGCGTGCGCGCGCAGGTTGGAGAGCCCTGTAGAACAGACGGGACGTTCATGCGGCTGTGTACGCCGGGGAGCGGCCTTGCTCGGTGGGAACATGCCACTCTGGGCGCGCATGTGGTGCGTAGTGCAGATAACGGGTGATAGGCATAGAGGTAGAGGTAGAGATCTGACGGGGTAACAGTGGAAGAATGCAGCGTACATGGCGCCACGCATAGGAGCGCGTGTTTCTGTGCGCGGTGAAGTGAGAGAACCGTTGGAGAATCTGGGAAGGAAGGGGGGAGGCGTACGTGCTGTGCTGTGCCGTATTCACTCTACAAAGTGATAGATTTTCCACAGGGGCGTGCTGATAGAGATGTACCCCGTGTACGTCCTGCTTCAAATCGAACTCTGGATGCCGATGCCACGAGGCATTGACGTCGAGGCTCGACAGTATTTCCTTATGTAGCCGCCCGCACAGGCACCGCGTACCTTTCAGCTCTTTGTGGGACATCTCGAGATAAGACAATAGCGCCGCCTGGAAACGGAGGACAGATGATGGCGCAGCCTGCACAGGCGGAAGAAAATAGTTAGTTAAGCGTTGCATAACATTTACAATACGCAGGACTTACTATGTACGTCATCGAAATATCATCACGCAGCACAAAACGCAGAATAATACAAGATGAGCTCGAGTAGGTGATGGGCGCCGAGCTTCGACAGAGAGAGAGAACGTGCACTGCGAGCGAGGCGCGCTGTGCGGAAAGGTGAGACGTGTTGGTAGAATATTTTAGTTTAAGGTATTGAATGCGCAGGGAACCGCGTACCTGGTTTGAAAATACTCAGTGCAGATGGCGATGTGCGTACGGACGCGCGTAGATAAAGAGTGATACAAGGGAGAAGTATGCAAGGGAATGAATGATGGACGTATGAGAATCGCACCGCGCTGCATCCACACCGCGCTCATTGAAGTCTTGCTCCGGACACAGGAGAGAATCTTGAACTTCTCAATTGCGCCTTGCGACGCAAACAAGTCTCGCCTGGAATCTGGCACACAGCTACAAGAGCGCGGCGATACTGGCGGGAAACGAGGGTAGGGATCGTGGGTGGGAGGAAAGGGACACACGTGTGGAGGAAGTACTGCACCGGACATGCGTGCGCGCGCAGATTGGTGAGCCGTTCAGGACAGACGGGACGTTCCCGCGGCAATTCACGCCGGGGAGCATCCTCGTTCAGTGCAAAAATGCTCGTCTGAGCGCGCATGCGGTGCGTGCAGTAGATACCGGGTCCAGGAGTCGATATGAAACGGGTAGCGGACGTGAAGCGCTGCGCAGCTGGGCGTAGATATGGGAAAGAAGGCCGAGAGTGGGTGGGGTGCATACGTTGTAGGGGAGGGGGATGTGCCCTACGGCGCGCTCCACGCCGTCTATGGTACGTGAAGCTAACCACCTAAAAAGATGAGTGCAACACGGGGTCGTTGCGCGCCGTCCTCTCCCTCATATCCAACAGGAACAGGCAGACTGTGGCTGTATAAACATATATTCTGAATAGCCCATCTGATGGAACGTGTTGGAAAGCATGCAGGCGATGGGGGTAGCTCGCATCATACGTGACAGCATGCATGAGCGCGTGTTTGTCCTAGAACAGTGAAATGAGAGAATCGTGGGCGAGTCTGAGAAACAAGGGAAGAGGTGTACGAGGTGTGCCTAACACAGGCTCATTGGGACAGATGATCCATACGAGAGAGATGTACTGGTGGTGATGTACCCAGCGTATTTCCTGCTTCGAAACCGGCGATGCGTGAGGGATGTGCGAGATCAGAGGCCGGCTGCTGGCCACCGACCGCTGGCCACCGACCGCTGACTTGGTACGTAGATTACTTTTGCATCCTGACACAATTCTGTCGTCTACGTGCCTACTGACCTGATACTACAGGCTTCACCGTCGCGCGCTGTGGAAAAAGGTGCGGCGGGTGACTGGTATATGAGGGACTTACTTCGCTGTATTCACGCTTGTTGCTCACTGAAAATGCTATTATTTAAGAAAAATTCAGCCTGGGGTATTAAATGATCAGGGAACCGCGTACCTTGTTGGAAAATCCTCAGCTCAGACAGCGATGGATGCCCAAACGCGTGAAGATAGATGGGTGGAGTATGCAAGGAATTAAACTATAACCGTATGAGAGTCGCACCGCTCCGTATCCATGCTGAACTCATAGATAACTTACAACAAACACAGAGGGACTTTTCCATGGTGGCATGCGCTACAAACAAGTCTCGTCTGAGATTTGGAACAAAGTTTCGAGAGCACAGGAAGGCTGACGAGCAGCGAGGGCAGGGGACGAGATTACAAGGAAAGTACTGCCCCAAACGTGCGTGCGCGCGCAGGTTGGTGAGCCGTTACGAACGGATGGAACGTTCCCGCGGCTGTATACGCCGGGTAACGGCCCCGTTTGGTTGGAACACACTCATCTGGGCGCGCATGTTGTTCGGGGCAGACGACGGGTGGTGCGACGACGGGTGGAGAGCGTGTGGCACCGCATAGAATGGTAGAATGGGGGGCCGAGATCGATTCGGGTGCATGCGTGGAGGCAAGGGAGGGGGGAGGGTCTTTATAGGCGCGATCCGCACCGTCAAGCACGCCCAAGTTGAGTACCACGCGACAAACGTCCATAGTAGCGAATTACGGGCGCAGTGTCTCGAGGGATGTGAGAGTCGGAAGACTGCGCGGATGACGTACAGGCAACGGGAGGGAGCGTGGGTTGTTGATAAGCAGGTATCAGGACAACAGTATTCGCGATGAAAATAGACCACACCTAGGGGACCATGACTGAAAAAAGCGTTGTCAATATACCATGCAGTACAAGGTGGGAGCAAGCCGGTAGACAATGGCAGGAAGTATGAGCGCGCGCGTCCGAGAGCGGTAGGATCAGAAAGTCGAGGGTGCCGTCGGAAAATAGAGAGTAGGAGAAGTGTTTTCACAGGTGTGCAGTGCCGTACGTGCATATCATTCCAAGATCTCATTGAGTGTAGACCTATCGCTTTGTTACACAAAGAAATGGCATAGGTGTAATCACATCTCAGGTTAGCGGAGGGGTTGACGTACACGGAAACGAGCAGGAGCCAGCGACCACCGTAGATCTGTGCGCATCTGGGGGCTCTGATCGAACTCTACACCGGCCATGCAGCGTATAACAAGCAATGCAAATCTGGAATAGAGGTCCAGGTGCGCAGAGACACTGGTGTGAGGCAGGTAGCGGGAGGGACCGGGAAGAGTGACGCACAGCACTCCAAGAATGATTAGGTTCGGTAAAACATCGGTGGAAAGTATTCAGATTCCGACTGAATGAATCCACGTTCCGCTCAACCTGATGCGCCACGATATTCTGGGTTACTCCATGACAGATTGCGCGACTGCTTCTCTATCTATTAACGTACCGGACGCGAACACCAGGTTTCCAGCTCATCAGCACCGTGCTCCCCACGTCGTCTGCACCGGCACTCGCTCAACGTCAACACTCGCTTTCTTGACCCTCGCTTCCACCACTGCCGCCGACTCTCGCTGCCACGCCGTCTCCCACTGCCGTCTCTCATCGCTGTTGTCTGCCTTTCCCGTCCGCTGCAGAGCATTCGCTCGCCCTCGCCATGCAGACGTCTCTACAGGCGTCCACAGACCACCGGTCCGGCCGTCTCTCCCGGGCCGCAGGCCCGCTGTAGCGTATGCACGGACGACGGTCGTCAGCCTTTCTCCGCTGGGAGTGTGCGCCTGAGTTGAAAGACGAACCTACTTGTGACTTCTACAGGATATTACGGAGTCTGTAGACAATGCAAGTACACGGGGCGTATATGGAGTACAGCGCGCTCGGAGGTATGAACGGAGGATTACTAAAGCAGTGCAGCAACACCATGCGCGGACTGCGTTAGACTAGAATAGCACTAGTGCGCATGGGCAACAAGAATGAAGCAGAAGTACGCTGGGCACGTTCTCGAACTGTGAGCCGCAGCGTTAGACGACGGTGGCGGAATTGGATATATATAACAAAGGAGACGGTGCGGTAGCCGTCGTCGTCGACGACAAGCGCAGTTATGCGAGTACCTGTGTTAACGATTATGGACGAAAACAGCACCACGCATGGAAACGTAGATGTAAACATTGACGGCTCGCAAGCGCCTTGGGTAGTGTATTGCGTTCCGCGGGTGGTAACTATCCAGAAATTTGAAGTGCGTAGAAGTGCATTATTTGAGATTGTAATGTTCTTCTAGCATCTAACTACGTGTAATTGAGCTTGCTTGTGTAGTTGTGGGTGGCGCAGTGGTGTACCACAACGATGTGAGTGTGGAACTGCCTGAAACTGCACTTAGTTGTCTCTCAAAGACGCAAAGCAAAGAGGAGGATGAAGCGAAGAAAAGATGTGTTTCGGGGGAGGAGAGCCCTCAAAAGCTGTCAATAGTGCATCAAACTCCGCACGCGTGTTCGAGCGCAGTGTACTATCTGGGGGAAATAAAATAAAATGTAAGAATCAAGAAACGGAAACGGAAACGGAAACGAGCAAAGTGGGCCCGCTAGCGCGCGGAGGTCATTGAATATTTGTTTCATCGACGCGGCTGTCCCGAGCCCCGTGGATAGTGTCTGGCGCTCCGTGCGCATGCGTACGAGGAGTGCAGTCTCCGGCACAGAATGAGGAGAAAAAAGGGTATGGAGCAGAGCGGTTGCTCTCGTGCGCAGAGTATCCAAGGTTGATTCCAATCGACGGTGAGCGTAAGCGTTGGATGTGAATACTAAGAGCGGGCGAGGAGTCATGGTGTACGCTGGGGAGGCATGGGGTAGGATAGGCACCCCATACGCGCAGTTATGTACAGTGCGCAGTACATGCATGCACCAAATGCGCGTGAACATTCTATCCGACGGGCCACGCATGCGATTGGACCACGTAGGAGTAAGAAGCACAGCCCGCCTCTCCAAGCGCGGCGCGGCGGTGGGATGGAGCACTCCGTGAATGCAGCCGGGCCGACTTGATTCGGCCAGGGACAATGGGAGGCCTGAGGCGCGGGGAGAGCGTCATTGAACGATAGGTTTACTTGCGCAGGCGCCCGCACAAAAAGACTCTGCACACCGTCCGAGCATGCGTGACGGCCTGCGCCGCACATCATGCGCTGGATTGGAAGCGACCACTACACAGAGAAGAGAAATGTTATGAAGAAAGAAGAGAGGGATATATTTCAGGGAGAGCACAATGCTCTCGGACGCGATTAGATATATGAAAGGAGGAGGAGGATGAGCTGAATAAGAGATGAGCATGTCGTGTAAATGGAATAAGAATGTAAGGCGGCATACTCAATAATCTGAAAAAACACACACTGTACGACGAGGGGATAGGGAGAGCCACAGCGAGGATTTCCAGAGCAGGGTGCGCACTTCCGTGCGCAAGCGCACGCGAGCGGTGGTTCCCTGCAAAGATGATCTCTCCCATCCATTATTAAAAAAGCGAGGTAGAAATAGTGGAGCGCATGATCGGCGGCGTGGGCGGAAAGATACCAGCAGCAGTGTGGAAACAACAAGGGCGTAGATGAGGTGGGCTCAATCTAACCGTCAGCGCAGCGCGTGGAAGCAGCCACTACCCAACCGTCCAATCAGGCACCGCGCAGGTTCAGAGTCCAAAGCTCATCCAGGCGCGCATCGTTCTATAGGAATGTCCAACATAACGACCGCCAAAAGAAGAAAGCAGCGGGAAGAAAGGAAGTGCGCATGACGCGTGGGTGGTGTAAACATGTTCGTAAATGGACCCGAACACAATGCAGACCGCCAAGCGCACACAGACATGGACGGAAATGGAGCGGCGCGCGAGAGCGGGGTGGGCACCCGCGGTTGATACATAGATTGACGCGAGCGCCGGAGCCCCGCGTTGCAACAGTCAGAATCGTGTCCCAGCGCTCGTGTCCCTACGGCGCGGCTTGCTGCTTTAGTGGCAACGCATTCAAGAAGGAAAGTAAGAAAGGAAAAAGGCGGAGCGTAACACGTACCATGAAACACCAGACGGATCGGAACGTGAAGAGTGCAAAGAAGAGCCCACGAACACAGGAAAGTGAGAGGCGGGGTGTAAACGGGTGTGATAAGTGGACTGAGGCGGAGGGTAAGGTGTAGTGGCTGTCGACGATAGAGCGTAGGGTTATCGATCATTCCATCGATTGAAGTCAACGCGAGCACAGCCTCACGTTCCCATCACGTCGCCCGCCAGCTACGCGGAGTCCAAGTAGGTGTACGAGCCATGAGATAGAGCTCAGGATAACCCAATTTCTAGAGCCAAACGGGAACGCCGTGTGCTGATTATACGAGACGGCTGATATCGAAGGCGCACAGGGAGCGGCGTGGCGTGTTCTCTCGCAGTGCACCGGGATCCCGGCGGCGAGTGCGCATGCTTGAAGATGACGCTACTCTATCTATATTACACCTGCGTTTCAGCCTACAACGCAAACCCCCAGATCTTAATCCACCCCACGCTCCGCAACCACTGACCGTGGGACCCTGAAATTTGGAGGTTAGGTTTTTGTCCCAAAAAGGAAAAGGCGTATGCCAGTATTATGTCAGCGTGCACCTCC
>JAEKIV010000559.1:2839-24161 GCA_016801325.1 Hypholoma fasciculare
TTTTATTTGGAAATAATTTAGGTCACAAATTTTTATTTCTTTTTTAAGTTTCGGTGTAACATTAGCCGGTGCATGACTGTACAATGCGCATGCTGTGGGCTGCAGAAAATTTATCACATTACTTCGATCTTTTCATCTTTTACAGTATGTCTGTCACACACACCTTGTAAAATTAATCGGAAGGGATGAACTAATCATAAATAATTCAGTTAGTCAATTTGTCGCCGAATAAAGCCTACATTATAGTCTAATCAGATCTCGATCTTTTCTTTAGTTTCGACCTCCAGATTAGGGAGAGAATTTTTCGAAGAATTTTCCCTTCTCCCCTCAACCACTTACAACTTTCAGAAATCTTTGCCGCATGATTTTGTAACCTGGTCGCCTTGATAAATACTGAAAATCTACGTATTACCGGCTGAGGCTCCCTAACTTATCTAAATTGTTTAGGATAATCAGTCATCAGTCTCTTGAGGTGCGGAAGGAGTATTTCACTGAATAAGGTTGTTTTAAAAGCCCATCTCCTGTAGACAATGTTGGGTGGTAAGCGCCAGCATGCAGGTCCTCTAATCCATTGCCGATATCCATAGATCTACGTATTGTGTCACCTATATTTCGGGTCCTTAACTTACAAGTGTATTAACTTGCTCTGGTGGCTTGAATAAATGCAAATTTCTCAGATAACATCGTCTAGGAGCACCCGAGCGCCATTCTGTACGCAGCGGCGTAGCTCAAACGTTCAGGCCGCAAGGCCTCAGGTCTCAACGTGTCATCGCACTTTG
Source organism: Hypholoma fasciculare (assembly GCA_016801325.1). Classification (NCBI taxonomy): domain Eukaryota; kingdom Fungi; phylum Basidiomycota; class Agaricomycetes; order Agaricales; family Strophariaceae; genus Hypholoma; species Hypholoma fasciculare. The sequence continues at coordinate 3,619 of JAEKIV010000559.1, forward strand.
CCGAGGATCTGGCTCGGGAAGAAATATCAAATCGCCGTTTGGCCCTGAAAGGGGGCGAATACAAGGCGAATAACTTCATTTTAAAACCTTATCGATTAGAGCCGGTCCACTTGAGCCGGTCATTCTGCTGTCACTTGGACGGGAGAATAAAAAGAAAGAAGTCAGTGATATCCCATCCTCCTACGCAGAAAATATTGACCAATGACTAGTTGACTGGAGACCGTGGCTCGAGCTTGAGATAAGTATGCCTTGACGGCCGCTTTGTAGCATTGATATTAAGTTTTTCATGTCTCTGCCTGTGCCATGTGGTTACCACGCTAAACATTAAAGCGAATAGAATTTAATCATGGTCCCATTCGATTGGCGTTTACTGATTCACCCTGAAAATTTTGTGCTATCATATTGAAAACTCCAAAAAATGTCCATCAGTTATTTCAAGACCATTATCCCTTGACGTTACAAACATGCTTCTGGTGGTTTTCTATTTTCGTCAAACTTGCTCGGAATTAAAGGTTAGTTAGCTGATATCTTCTGACAGACGGCATTGGTTTTAACATTTATCTCCTGATACTCCTTACAACACTGGACGTATGTCAATGCTCATACCACCTGCCAATGATATACTCATCACATAAATAAACACGATCTCGAAAGACCGACTCCGTTAATTGCGAACAATGGGACTCCCACTCACTCCTCCCGCTCCCCTCAAAAATATTTCACCCGAACTCAGACGATCCCTTCAAGAGCGCGTCGAGTGCAACCTCATTACGCTGGTTACTAGACTTTCTCCTTCTAGGTTCTACCATGAATCTGCCCCTCTCCACCACCTGCGCGACGCTTTAGGAACTCCAGGAATCGGTGCTTCGCTGGATGCAGAAGGGAAAGATATACTGGCTGCCTACTATGACTCCGTTCCATTGACAACGTATTCCGACTACGCTCCGTACGTAGCGCGCTTTATACCGGCTCCTGATACACATGCCGTCTCTCGCGTCGCCGACGTGCGCCATCTTCTTGCGCCAGGACTCCCTGCATATGTCGCATACAGCTCGGGTACGACCGGATCTGCCGCAAAATACTTTCTCAAGTATCCCAGTACCGTCTACAAGCCTGCGCGGTGGGATACACCGGAGGCGGCCTCCAGGCATAATAAATTAACATGCAACCTAGCATGCATACGGCTCTCAAAGGTTGTGCGCCTTCTTGACGACGCTGACTTGGGTGAAAAGGAACACAACGATGTCTGTATTCCGGTGGCTCAGGTATCTGCGGGTGGTCTCCGCACGTACCTCGGTATTGGGCCGACGGAAGACGCGCATTTGGCGAATCATCAAGGCAAGACAATCATTTTGACCTGATCAATGCGCTCTCTGTCGCTAACGCGTATCCGATACAGCTCCCTTCTGCGCGACTCCATTTGCAGCATGGCTCCTCCCAGCGTACAACAGCACGGTGTACATGAACGCTTTCTTCGGTCTGATTAATGCCCGCGTTGAGCGTGTGGCGACAACGTTTTCGACTATCCTATGTGATGCGGTGCGGCTCATTGAGACTAACTGGGCGGAATGGATAATTTCTATTGAGCTGGGAAATCTGCCTGATATAGAAGGGCTTGGAGAGTATCGTGAAAATTTGCAGGTATGCGTCTCAGTTCCGAAATAATTTATCTCAATATGATTCGCAGGCATTTCTCAAACCGAACCCGGAGCGCGCCGATGAACTACGCCAGATAACGCCAGGAAGCGAGGGATTCCTCAAAAGGGTGTGGCCAAAGCTAGACATGGTTACAGTTGCTCTAAGTGGGCCGTACGCGATGGCACTTCCCAAGGTATTCAGAGTACTCAAAAGACAATTGTTGCGTTCTTATTATGCCTTGCATTTCCTTAGCTACGACACGTCTTTGGGGCCACTGTAAATCTTCAAAGCGCAGTATATGCAGCTACAGAATCTATGGTCGGTTTTGGGTACGATGTGAACGACCACAACCTCTACCGCTTGGACTCTTCGGAACACATTGAATTGTTGGACATTGATCAGGAAAGTTCAACTGAAAAATTATGTCAACCGGTACGTTAGCATGGTCTCATCTGATAGGTACTGTCTTACCATGTGCTTTCAGTGGGAAGTTGTCGCTGGAAAAAATTACGAAGTTATCATAACAAACAGCGACGGTTTATGGCGCTACCGACTGAATGACGTTGTTGAGGTTGCCGGCTTCAGCCCAATGGATGGTCAGCCGTTGATACGTTACGTAGGGCGCAAAGAGTGAGTAACTCTCGAATTTTTGAATCTGTTTTACTTACAAAGACTTTGTTTGTCCCAACAGCGTTGCGTTCCGAATTCACTCGGAATTTGTTAGCCAGTCGTTCCTGCAACAGGCAATTAATTCCTTATCGGGAGCTCTCGGTTCTATATCGGAATTTATTGTTGAACCCGATGATCGGAAGCCCTTGAGAGCATACGGCTTTATTGTGGAGCTCCAAGGCGAACTTGGTCAGAACGACGTTTCCTTGCCGTGCCCAATTACAACTCTTTTACTAACACTGAACTACAAATTTTGCAGGTCCAAACGCCAGTCAGGCATTGGAGCAACTCAAGGAATATATGTGTCTCAATGAAGGATACAAGAAATGCTTCGATATAAACTGTATTGGCAGCCCCACTATCCGCATCGTCTCTGCGGGGACATTCAACGCATATCGCGTTCGTCAGGTAGAAAATACGACGTTGACTCCTGCCCAGGTCAAGATACCATGTGCAATCACCGATCCTATCGCTAGAAAGTGGTTCGCAGATAGATTTGTCAAGGATCTGGAGATAGAGTACGGCAGTAAATAATCGTCGTGTCCCAGTCATCGCTCTTCTCTGCTTACGGATATAGACGCGTCACAATGTATCAATGCAAATTTTGTGTACTAAAAGATATACAAGGCCTGCCTTGTCAATATAAATTGTAAGATGCATGTCATCGTCAATTACCCCATCATATCTATAGCGCGGCGCCTGTCTCCTTCAACAGAATCCTTCCATATCCACTCCAAATCCTCACTCGATTTCTTTCCCAGTGCCTCCAGAATTTCAATAGGGACGCCATCATCGCCTTCTTTGTAGCCTTCCAGGCCTGGAAAATTCAAGTCTAAGAATCTGCCGAACACAATGGAAGCTTGTAGGACACGGTTCCCTTCTGGACGGCGTATGTCGTTGTATATCTCCGCGATCTTGGGGATTGACTCCCTAGTACTGGATCTATGACATAATAGGTTTGCTAAAATATATGCGTCCTATCCAGAATAATTATAATTAGACACATCCACATAAGATTCAGAATTGTATGCCGACCTCGATCGCTTGGCTAGCACCCGCTCCTTGATGCGGAGGCATTCCGTGTGCCTGTGTCGTGAATAAACCGTGAATAATATCAATATAAGAAATAAGAATACATACTGCATCGCCTGCTAATAGCACCCTCCCAGATGAATACCGCTCTAGGGGAACGACTTGATTTATTGGCCATTTCATCGGCTCTTTCAGGGACTTGAAATGAGGTTATACTTGAGTACCCCGCACCGCTTTATCTCCATATGATGATACGTACATGTAACAAGACTCGAACTTCCGGTTCCCAGCCTGTGAACGCAGTCAAGAGCTCTTCTTTGACGGCAGGGCCCGGGGCGGTGATTTCTCCACATGGAGTGCCTTCTTTGGAAATGTCACTTATAAAAGCAGCCACGTTTATCAAGCTGCGCGATATTGCGTACGCGACGACGTGCTGGAGAAAATCCTCTGTAAGCTTATTGCTAAACTCAGCGAACGTGAGGCGCTCTCACCTTGTTTTTACCCATGTACTAGATAGATACAAATTCAACATCACACATCGCCCGTGAACACAGAAACTTACCATCATAGGCGTAGTAATACTACGATGACCGGGAAATTCTTTGTCCAGTACATCCCTCGAGACTAATCCTCGATACGCCATTGTCCCGGACCATACAGGATCAATCGAACGGGACATAGGAATATTCTGTTGAAGAAAGCTCTTGCGAAGGCACGATTTGATACCATCCATGCCTATCAAAATATCACATCTCGCCGTTGTTCCGTCTCCAAAGTGGATAATCACTTCATTGTCGAGCTCCTCGTAAGACGAAAAACGATGCTTGAGAAGCAAAGAACCGCTTATACGACTCAAAAGCGTCTGCTGCAAATCTGCTCTATGGAAGGTAGTAGATCCACCTACGAAATTATTAATCTCTTAACAAAATATTCGATCTGCTACTCACCTTCCATGATTATATCATGGACAAAAAAACCTTCCTTCTGGTCTGCTTTTCGCATTTGAAATACGAGGCCTTCACGGTGATCATTAACGTTTATAGTATCAAACGGAATAAGATAGGCACCCACGAGGAGAGTTATCAGGAGGTCGCGATGTGAACTGGAGAAGACTGTTTTCTAAATCGATAGCCTTGATCATTTCCCATACTCTTGGCCACAGAGTAATCCCTGCGCCAACTTCTGAGATGACGGAAGTGCTTTCATAAATGTGGATATCGAGTTTATCCTCGTTCGACAGCGCGCCCAAAGCGGCCGAAAGGGTTAAACCTCCGATTCCGGCGCCTCTATTTACTTTCAATTCCGATTCAACAATGCACTAGCAATACGAGCACAACTCACATGATAGCAACGCGGATTCTAGGTGTTTCCTCGCTGGCGGTGTTGTTCATCGTGGTTGCTCCAAGTGATGACCTGTCTGGGTACGTTGTAGTTGATGTCGATTGCCGGGGTTAGAGCCAGTTTTATACTCTGGGGAAGTCGGTCTACGCTTCCCAGTTCTAGGTAATTTATAATCGTCCACGGCCTCTCACGCGATGTCCTTCTAAATCGTGGGTGAAGACGTTCGCATCCTGTTCATGTACACAAGATACCGACGTCAACTATAAGGTGCGCCGCTTCTAACGCTCAAGCAGCGTTCATTTAAGGAAACGGAACAGAGCCCTTTCGGGCAGTTGTGGACATTGGAGGGCAATTTTGCAGGAGAGATGTCGAATGATTCGTTATGCACAGTCAGCGCTCGCTAGTCATCCTATATTACCGGCACTTATTGAACACAAATCATGTACATAACGATGTTTACGCAGTCAATCTCTGATAAGATGGCTATGTATATCGCTTCTGACGCCCCTTCTCTTTGAATTAGAGTTGGCCCGACAGTAGCTTCTTAGCACTCAGCCAACTTCCCACCGAACCTCCCACACTTCACCTCCATGATGGAAACACGAACCGGTGGGCTCCCCCGCATCCAGCGTTGATACCATATCTCTGATATCGTGGTCCACTCGTGCGCAATATCTATACAAACCAGACTGGGGGAAAATGAGAAGAGTTCTTCGACGAGTTCCTTGCGCGCCTCGAAATCGCTTGGAATAGGCAGATACCGACTGCCCCATTTGTAAGAAAATACTAGCTCGCGCAGCGCCTTGAGGCGCTTAATCAACATCGTCTCCTATCATCTGATCAGTACGTGGAACACGCGAGGCAGAATGCACGCACCTCAGAGAGCAAGCCAACAAGCTCAAGCTTCTCGAGTCGATACAAATGGTCAACCACGAGTCCCAGATGGGGCCGCGCGAAGTAACCGCCGTATGAGAGCGTCACAAGGTTCCCGAGCTCCCCTTCGATGCGCGGCACACCACTGCTCCCAAACGCCACATCCTGCAACTCAGGGACCCACGATACGGTGCGCACATAGCGCCCAGGGAGAAGCGCTTCCAGTGTTACACGATTTCCCGCGAGTTCGTTCAAGTGTGGGACGCAGCCTTGGGGGAAGACTGTCCCGCGCCGCGACTCAAGGTAAAGGTAGCGAATCTGCTTTTGCTGTGCGAGAACTGTGCTCATCGCAGAGCCCTCGGAGTGATTTGCCCAGTGTAGGCGTTCCAGAGAGCATGCCGCGTCAATGAGCAATTCTCCCGCGGGATGGCCACCGAAGGTGCGAAAGTGCAGGATCTTGAGACCCGACATAGCCTTCAGCGCCTGCTTCAACAGATCCCACAGCGGCGATTCACAATAGTGCACAATATTGATGCTGTGGTAGACGCGAACGAGTGCGGCGAGCCGCGGAGAACGAGTGATGGTCGATAGGAAGGCAATGTGCAGCGCGGCATTGGTGGCGGAGGACTCGTCGAGCTCAGCGTAGAGCACTCTCTCGGCATCTTCTCGCAGAAATTTGTTGCAAAGGGAAAGATTGAAAAGGGTTGGGCGATGACCATCCAAGCTCTCGAACACGGTCCTGAAAAGCTCGGGAGGTAGGCATGGACTTCTAGTATAGCCAGCCATTTAGCAGAAGGGAATGAGAGCGAGAGGTGTTAATCAGTTACGATAAGCCCCTGGTAGGAGGTCAAAGCTAGGGAAACATCGCTGCGTGCGTGCGACCGTACCCACAATTCCCATGTTGTGGCACTGTGGACATCACCGACGTCAGCGAACCAAGGGTCTGCGATCGTCCACTATGCATAGCTGGCATTTATATAACTCGATCTTGCTTAGCCCCTTGATGCAATCCGAAACGTGAGCGCGTGAGCATGCGGAAGTCCTACACTTTCAGAACCACTGATGGCCGTCGATTCAGGCGCCGCTTTGAAAATAAAAGTCAAGTATCCATGCACCGTCGGGAGATGAGCTGCCGCTTAAGCGAAACAACATCGGCAAAGTTGCTGCCCCCGCTCCCTCCTGGTCCACTGGTGGCAGAGAAAGTCAGACGGGACACCACCCTCGCAGTAGATCTAGCCAAAGGTATCAATTTCCCCGGCGTTTTCCCAGATCTTGTGCTACGGCGTCTTCATGGATAGCACTGCGCCGTCGTCAATGGGCGGTTTGTCTTCCCCGACCATGGCAATCTGTATCAGACGGTCAGACATGGTGTAGTGCGCACATAGCCTCCGTTGCCGCGGTGGCGGCAGCGCTTCAACAGCGTATACCGTTCTTGCATCACTGTGCCACTATCATCATTTCGAGGCAATATGCACGAATACAAAGGCCTACCGGTAGCTGTTATCACTGGGGTTGTACGGGTGGCTAATAACCTTCGTATATGCGCTTTAGAATGTGAATAGAAGCAAAATATGTGATTATGAGCGCATATATGCGGGTTATATTCCAAGAAACAGCTTACCTTAAGTACCTGATCTTCACATGTGCGCTATCGAACACAACGTTGCCCAAAATTTATGCCACCATGCTTGGTAGCACTTACTCACAGATAATTATGATTTGTTCCAGGTAGGAGTCGTAGTTGAAGGGATAAAAGCCTTTTAAGACTAGAGCAGGATGATATCGCCAGCTATATTGCTATGGGCCCCGACGCCGGGGTTCTTGACTTGCAGAGGCAAAGCAAGATTGTAAGGGTGGTGTTTAAGACACTTGGGAATTATAAGAGCCTCAGAGAGCATATAAGGAGACGGAAATCGAGGGGGCAGAAGGGAGAGGTGGTGGTGGTGAAGAAGGAACGGACGCGTCGCGTCAAGGGGTTAAGCTAAGCGGATGTTTCCGAAGGAGATATTACTCCGCCCGGCTCTCGGCCCGGAATTTGCTCAGGTTCGTATACAGGACTGAGATAATTTCATCGGAATGGATTGAAACACTTTTATATCGCTACCTTGAAATTGCCCAAAATATTTAGAACACTATATAAGGCTGTTAAAATAATAAGATAGCATTACAATATTTATCGACTGTTATAAGGCCGTTACAAAGCAATGCTTATGCAGCGGAAACTTCACTTGTGTCCGTAGCCATCCACTTCGTAGAGGAGCGCGTCTTCAAGATGGGATCGCAGGAAAACGAGTCCGCAACTGAGAAGACGATTGACAATCGGAGTGAGTCCGCAATTCTTTCAGGGTACAAGAGCGTCTTGGGCAAATATTTCCCTAACGCCGACAGGTATATGCGATTTACCACGACAGCGGCGCGTCCGATTTACGTCCGGGATCGCAAGCAAAATACAAGAATACGGAATTTATTGCTACAGAAAGAAAATGGTACATCGCAAACACTTTGAAAAACAGTTTACATGTCATATCTATAGCATACACAAAGCATCGACTAATCGAAACATACCAGCTGCTTAGGCTGTCTACGTTCAACCCAATATACCTCGGAACCCCGCTTCTATGACAGATCGAACCCGGCGTTCGAGTTGATCGCCTGCAGAAGCTTCTCGCGCAGCGTGCGCTCACTTGCATATCGTGGTAACTGTGTGATGGATCAGCACTGGCGTCAGAATCTAGCCTATTTTGCGACGACAAAAGTCCTGTAATGTCGGCGCACCTTTAGCAGATTGACACATGTGCTGGAAGTTGGCAGCCGATTCTGGTCCTCGCCCGCATCGCGAATGGAGAAAAGTGGCACGAGCTCTTTGAATCCCCTGCGCAAAACGAGACCACCATTGTCACCGCAAGCTTTATAATGAATAACGACATCGAAACACGTACAGGAGCGGCGGGCGGCTGCAGCTCGTCACGAAGCGTAACAGTGCGCGACGCTGTTCTTGGTCCAGCGAGTTCACGACGTTCCAGAAGGCAACAACGACCGGGTGCGCATCGTCGTACAGTCCGCCATAGTTCGTGTGCTGGCGCAGGTCGCCAAGGTCGATAGGCGAATTCACGCCGCCAATTAGAATTTGGACTTCCTGCTGGTTGAACATTCTGCAAGCCAGTGACATGTGATCAGTCATAGAGCTCGTTCATATTAAAGCTATAAAAGTAATGCGAAGACTCACCGCAGCCACTTTTGATCGATCATCTCTGACAGACCCTCGAAGAACGCTTCACTCTGCTGCTTGATCTGCTTGCTCAAACGATAATGTGAAACAAGGTAAATGTATGTCAGCCTATTCTCCTTCGTCACCGAGATGCTGCTGCCATTTGGGATGAGGTCGACAGTCTTCGTGAGGCCGAACTCTGAGTAAAAACGCGTCATTCGAAACTTGTCAAACGCGAGAAATAACGAGTTCACACTTGCCTTCGACCGCCATAGTGAAATTCAACGCGAGATCTTCCAGATTACCATCGTAGTGCTTCAAGAAGATGAGCCCATTGTACAAATCAGGGTCGAGAGAGGAGAGATCATCCAAGAAAGATTGTTTGCCGAGCCACTGGTGGAAAACATGTTCTTAGTTACCCTGCCGGCAGAGCATACGTCGGAATTCACCTTCGCCAAAAAGAATCCAGCAAATCCCACATCAACCAAGATGCCTTCATACATCGCCTTACCGAGGATACGGCCGATGAAACGATACCAGTTTAAGCTATGGGCTGCAATTCCACGCCTGTAAGCATCGCCCACGACATTACGAATGTGCACTCACGCTCGGTCGCATATGCGTGCGGATTTGGGTACAACTCGTTTTTCTTGTTCGCAAGCCACAGCCCACGGTCAGTGTCAAATACCTCCTTGCACAGAGAGGTGAAGAACTCCTTGAATACACCGCCACCGTCGATGCCCGCCCTGCGAAATTATCAATAAAGCAATTCATGGCCTCATGGCCTCAAGGACTTACTCCTCCTGCCCGAACTGATCAATGAACGTGATCTCCACCGGTGCCTTCATATCCACCTCGGCAAGCCGGTCGAAGCCGTCCTGTGCAACCATGCCGCGGCGTACCGCCACGCGTGCTTTCCCGCCATGCGGCGCAAAGGGGTTGTGCCCTCTGCGGAACCCATGCCCGTACCCGCGTACAGTCATATCGTTCGCGACAAAATTGCGGAAGATCGCGACGCGCACTTCGAACGGAATCGCGAACGGGATATTGTTGAGGATCCCCAGGCGGGGCGACATCGCTGCAATTTGCCGCTTCGAAAGGGCACGCGGCAAGGGCTGAGTCGGGTTCGATATTTGTTGGTCCTCAAGACTGTTGGCTGATGTCAGCATTGGCTATATTGTGATATTAGAACTGGGACGTACACGGCGGCCTCCACGAAGGAGTTCATGTCCAATTGCGAAGTAACGAGCCAGTGGTTGGCAGGGACGAATGGCCTCCGCGAATCACGCGCGTGTATCCCCACTAAACAGCGCGTCACCTTCTCCCGGACCACCTCCCAAGAACACCGTACGCCCGGGGGTCCAACAGCTTGAGTCACCTGCGGCTGCGTCTGCAGAATGCCGGTGGCGTTGTCGTCTCTCCAATAAAGAGTAAAAGCGATGTTTAGCAGCTGCTTGCTGAAGGAGATCAACTCATCTAGCGTGAGTGCATTACGGATTGCGCGTGAGGTACCGCCAGAAGCCTGGCCCACGGTACCAAAGAATTCGTCGTCACCCATAGTAAGAAGGGCTTGAGAATATAGATCGGCCAGAAAAAGGAGTGGGGGCCACTGTGACGCATTGGCTGGATCTGCGCCCCATTAGAAACTTCAAGCGCCGAAAGCTGGAATACGCACCCATAACTCTGCCTGAATTTTCTTCTCTTCCTAAGATTGAAGTCCGTACGACATTTCGATACAGTTCCCTTACCAGTCCCCCGCCAGTGTTTGCCAATACAACATTGAAGATCTTCTCTTGATCCTTTTCTGGCCAAGCACGTCCCAGAGAAAACAAGTACGAAACGAGAGGGAGAAACAAAGCCGACTTAAACTGGGTGGTCGATATTAATGACGAAAGATGTTGTTGTGTGATAATCTTCTCGAGTCGTTTGAGCGTTTTAGGATCAATGCTCGGAGGCGGCGGCGGCGGCGTGGGTTGGAAGAAGGAAGGGACGATGGATACGCGGGTCTCGTGTGTAGAATCCGCATCTGAATCCTCGTGTTCCCAATCTGTGATTCGTTCTCTTGTTTTTGACGCTGCCTTGTTTTTGATTGGCTTTGGTTTGAAGATTGCAGACGGAAAGCTGTCAAACAACGATGCGGAAAGGCTAAGGTATGTCACGAAGGCCGGCGCTGATAACCTGGAATATTGAGGTGAGGTAAACATGTACAGATTAGCGGCGAGATGGATCTTGTCAGAGATGGAGATAGAGTCAAGCATTGCTGGAACTTGCGATGCAATGACGTCGAGCGTGATTAACGGCAGTGCGGAAGTGAACTTGGGTAGATATGCAAGGGGTAAACGATTGGGAAGAAGTGGGAGCGTGAGGATGGAGGCAAAAATGTGAGTGAGAGATTGCGTGTAAAGTGAAGACCCATGCGGAAATGTTGAGAGTGGGTTAGTAACGAGCGTGATTATTCCGGGAAGGTTTGGAGATGATTTAGCTTCTATGGGCTAAAAATCACTTAGTGGAGGAAGATACAGACGTGTAAAACACCTACTATTCTTTCTATAGCTTGTGCTAGTAATCGGTAAAGTTCGTGACCCACAAGATATTCGGTTATGGCGCCGCATACAGGGGGGCCGTCGGCACCTAATGCTGCTGTTGCAGCACTTACTGATAACAAGACATTGAGAACGGAAAGGTACGATGTAGAGTCAGAAGATCTAGCAGGTGACTAAGCCTCCTGTATTCAGGGAATTACGAGTTGGCACGCACTCCGGATATTCGGCAACGGCTTTGAGGAGAAGCACAGCAACCTGACGAATGAGTACCAGCCAGCTCGTTCGATAGATGCTTTTCGCAGGGACGAATATTTGATCTACAGTAGAATTTAATGGGTCATCTCAACATTGTATAGACATACAAAACACATACCTGGACCACCTTTTAGAACAGCGTCACACCATGTCGCTAATGCATCGGCGTCCGTGCCGATGAGCACGAGACATCGCAGCCCAGTCAGCCCTAGAATATCCTTCTCGAAGGATCTTCTCATTTGCCGTTTAGCTGACCGTGCATCCACGACTCCCCTATACCATGCCTGTATACGTATAGCACTCTCCGTCCTTTGCTTATGTTCTGCACGCGCGGCGCGTTCGGCCTGGACTCTATTGAGGATGTTGGCGGGGGTTGTTGAGGACGAGGCTCCTCCTAAATTGATTTTGCGCTTCCACTCGTCGCCGAAGGCTGGAATCATGGAGGAAGAGAAGGAGATGGTGATGGTCGAGAGACAAGATGCGCGGCATCTGATTCGATGTGCAATGCTCTGCAGTGCGTAATCCAGGTCACGAGGTAGCCGGCGCGAATCTAATCTTATCTTGCTCGACATTATATCTAAATATAGATATGATGTCCGCCATTCAGCGATACCCTCAGTATTTGGTCAGTATTATACTTAATATGCCCGAAAATGTTGACAGGATATTGCGTCCTCGTTGTCTTTTCTGTCCTCCGAGTGATTTTCTCGCAGATGAACAAGAAGCCTAGGAATTGACTAGGAACTAGAAAATGCTCTGTCCTTATCATCCTACTCGTCGCAGCTGGGTTCATTTCTTCTGAGCGGGCCTTCTGAGCCTATTTGGGACGGGTATCTCTTTATGTGTATGAGTTTTCGATGGAGCGAGTAGGCAGCGGCCCATGCAGCTATCGGCCTGCCACAGTGGTGGTACATATGTAGATTCCTACAGCTCAAACCTCCCGCGCATCCCTGAACATCGGTGTGTTGAACGAACTCGAGAGACGTCACCGTGATTATTCAAATAATATGTTGCGGGTAATGGAATACTGTACACAATATTCAAGTATATAAAGATTTTTCGCATTCGAATACACAGTCTTTAATTAAAGTCCCTATAGACTCATCGCAGCCGGTTTATACGCCTTTAATTCATCGCCCTGACATGTATAAAGGGTACCGGTAAGCTCCGGGCTTTGCCTGGTGTCTCAGCCCTCCGCCGCTCTTCCCCCCATGCGTGCACAAACACTGTATACCACTCATCGCTAATAATGTCTTATCACAGGAGAAGGAAAACAGATTATCCGAAGGTCATTTGTGCTGCTAGAGAATGGCATTCAATATCAAAGGCTATATACTACCTTCAAAATCTCCATGAAGGACCGCTTGGTGGGCTACCAGACTCTCGCCTGTCCCCGACGCATAAGAACTCTTGCGCAAGAAATACCAAACCTGGAGATGCTTAGTGACTCTGAGAAATTTACAAGGACGATTCCACAAAGTTTTTAAGATATTTGTCCATCAAGTATGTCTCCATCGTTCGGTTTTCAGAGAATGACATTAACGCAAATTCCACAACTCCAAGCCACTTTTAGACTCTGATATTGGTACTCTTGAGAGATATTCTCATCACTAGCTCTCACAAAGCTCTCAAGATAAATTCATCCATTATTCATTTCCAATCTAGAGTATGCTCGCACATTTCCCCAGTATAGTATCTGTGCAAACTAATTTCGCAAGCAATGCCGCCGTTCGGCTGCACTTCACTCTAGTTTGTGAAAGATGAGTGGAAATATTTACCGAATATTTCAAGGTGTGTTCTATTTAGTCCTGGGACCCCTTCACTGCAAGCCTGGTGGACGCCAGCTCACAACACGCGCTCTCTGAGCGCTCTTTGTTGGCGACCCATCTCCTGGCACACGGCGCGCGCCCACGCGCACGACGCGCCTCCACGATACTTCTGCACACGCGCCTATCACCGCGTCCCTATTCCGATACGCCGGCTCATCCACGCTTTGCCGCGCGTCTAGTATATATACTTACAAATTTCATTGTGTACGGTGGCTACCCCAGTGACGCTGCCCGGCACCCGCCAGCCTTTCATTCGCCCTGCACCCAGAAAATCTGACACGTGAGCTTCACGCGGTCCAAACACGAAAAGTACGCTCATCTTCTCTTGGAATCTCTCATAATCGACACCGTTATACACATGAAAGAAACCTTAATTGTGTCCAGACCGGAATCACGCCCGAAGGCGTCAAAATATGGATCAGAACTACCCTGACTGCCGATGTCATTTGCGCTGCTCTTCGCTGACATTGACATCGCCTTCTTGCCTCCGCTGCGTGGGTACTCCCGCCATCACATCGCTGTCACCATCCGTACCTCTAAAAGCAATGTGAAAACAACCCACTACCTCCGTTCCACCCACATCAAGTAACGGGAGACGACGCTTGACGAAGATGCCCGCAGCCGTGACCCTCCGCGCAGTGTATTTCATAGCTCTCGTGGCTAGTTTCGTACCCGCGCCATCAGCATATCAATGGCCGGACCCTCAGTACGAGGCTCTCGAACGACTACTTTATGAAGGCACCGATATCAACGACAATCCAACATCTATCTTGACGAATTCATGCGGAACGCGAGTAGCGAATGGTTCGCCCGTTGCAGCAGAATGGCTTAGGCTGGTGAGTAACTAATAATTTGTAGTGCTTGCTATGTAACTAATGTTGACTCATATTTCAGTCATACCACGATGCCGCCACGCACAATATCACAGATGGGACGGGGGGCTTGGACGCGTCGATATACTATGAGCTGGATCGGGGGGAGGTGAGCCATCACGCCACTTTACATTTATTTTTTGTTCTGACTGCCATTCCCCATTCTCAAGAATATTGGTGCAGGGATGATCAGTTCTATGAATGACTTTTCCGGTGCATCCAACAAATTTGTCTCCCGTGAGGCATATCCTTCGCTAAAACCACGTTGCTGTTCTAACGTATGTAATGTACTACCAAGGCACCGACTTGATCGCTCTGGGCGTAGTCTGGGGCGTTGCCTCATGCGGAGGACCTATTCTGCCTTACCGAGGTGGTCGCGTCGATGCGACCGCGGCAGGCCGTCTCGGCGTACCTCAGCCACAAGAAGCACTTGCTGTTCAGACCGAGCGCTTTCGTCTGCAGGGATTCAACGCCACCGAAATGATCAGCCTTGTTGCTTGCGGGCACACTCTCGGCGGCGTGCGCAACACAGATTTCCCCTCGATTGTCCCCGGAGCGGCTACGGAGCTTGTACTGAAGAAATTCGACGGCACCAATGCATATGATAGTTCGATGTACGTCGTTTTACTTCTCGTTTTCGCAGGATGGCGAGATGTTTAGCTTGATTTTAGAGTCTCGGAGTACCTGAACGGGACGACGATAGACCCGATGATTACAATCTCGAATTCTACTCTCCAGTCCGACCTTCGCGTGTTCTCTTCTGACGGGAACGTGACCATGAACAAGTGAGTGCCCATGAAATATATTTAGTTATGGGGTGCGTGCCGACAAGTATCTACTATCAGTATGAATTCACCGGCCGCCTTCAACGCTACTTGCGCTGCGCTTCTAGAACGCGTCACAAACCTCGTACCTAATGGCGTAACTCTAACTGAGCAAATCAATCTTCTTCCTTTCAAAGTCCATGATGCGCGCCTCACAGTCCAGAACGGAGCCCTGGTATTTGTTGTTGAAGTGCGGGTATGTAACCCATATTGTGTATCATAGCGCCGTGATGTTAACCAATAACGCAGGTCGCGGTGACCGCAGCGACTGAGAGCGCGGGCCTCGCCCCTACAGCCATCGCGATCTTCTGGTGCGACGCACGCGGTGCCTTCGCTGATTGCGCTGGTAACGACGCAGGTACGACAGTGACCACGAGCCCTACGTCGTTCAATGATGTGCTCGTGTCGCCGGTTGCTGCCGCTCTACAGACTGCGTTTGTCGCATACCAGTTTGTCCTTCCGATTGACCCCACACGGGGCATCGCGCGCTTCTGGTTTGAAGTGCGCACGGCCACGGGTTCTGCAACGCTTCAGGACAACGGTGGCGCTGGGTACATACTCGACGATTCACTGATGTTTGTCGACGAGCTCGGGAGTGCGACAGCAGGTTCCAACGGTGGCGTTACGTTCAATGTTGTCGTTGGGGTGCGCGTCTTTCCTATATACGCACATGTGATTGTCTTCTTACTCCCACCTATCGTAGCTGCGGAGCACATCTACCCCCACATCTGCAAGCATGGCCATTTTTGATAACACTTTCGTCAACAATGCATCCACCCCGTTCACGCTTACCGCCCCTTTGCAACCCTCGACGAACGCTTCCCTGCCTATTGTCTCTGGATACACATTCTATACGGGCAGCTTCAGTACACCTGCTTCGACCGCTAGTCACCCGACCCTTGACCTCGCTTTCAACTTCACCGGCAGTGCAGCACTCACGATGGACTTCGTGCGCCCAACAGGCCCGAAGGACTTCTTTGCCCCGGACACTGTGAATGCAGTGACGACGACAAGTGTCAGTGCAGTACCGACCGTTGTGACTGCTATCTCGAGCGCAAGCATTCCTATTTCGAGTGTAACTAACACAGGTGCGGTGCCGACGGGGACAGGGTCAGGAAAGACGTCTGGTGGGAGTGGAGGAGGACCAAGGCTGAGTTGGTGGTCCTCTTGGGGACTGCTGGCCATAGGGCTGGCTTTGTGGATCTGATCTTGCATGTGTATACTTTCCGAGCGAATGGACTGGCACATTACCGATCGTTGTCCATCCGAGCTTATCTCAAGATTCGAACTCTATATGCAGGATCGCTGCGCCAATCTGGCTGTGTCTCTGGGTGCGCCTGCGCTCATGCCGTGTGCTCGATGTGTGGAGCCGTGCGAGGCCGTATGTAAGTTTATCCCATTCGCAGTGCAACCACGGCGAGATTTCACGTCGGAGGGCATTTCTATATTTATCTCGCTATACTTAGACACATCTAAAATAGATATATAATCTATTTATAACACGATGATGGCAGTGTTCTATCTGTCGCCTGCTGAAATGAGCATAAGTACTCGAAATGTTCTGACTATGCATTTCCGATATAACATATAATATGCTTCTGTCATTTAACGTGAGCATTTATGATATGTACTATATTCAAATTTGAAGCAATATGAATTAGGAACCCGTACCTACGCACTTCGTGCAAGTAATAGTCAGATGGATGGCTATATTCTACGGTATTATGGACTACCATACACGGAAAATTTGTTCTGAATAGATAGATTTATCTTTAGAGACAACGATACAACGAAGAAACAAGTGACAAGGATGGAGAAGGACTACATCACTAAATATTATGTTTCTTCTAATACTTAGGCTCTGTGTTCTTGACTAAATCAACTTCTTTGAGAATGAGCTCTACGTTACCACCTCCACTTCGTCCAAGTACGTAGCTTAGATATTATCAGATAAATTTTTGTGAATGTCAAAGTCTCGAGAACTTTGATGATGCATGACGACCTAGTATTCGTGACAAAAGAATTCCATTCATCGAAACACTTGTTTCGAAATCTACTACTAATGACAAGGAGAAGCATAACACAGACTTCATACAGTTACGGCAAGCTAACTCGGAGATACACGATGAAAATAAGGCAATACGGAAAGCAATGCTCTCAAACGGCCTGGGGACTTTGATACGATGTTAGTAAGAATATCACGACAACGATTATGATGAACATACATTTGGGGAACAGCGGTCGGTGGGCCTGCAGCAGCAAATCAGCGAAGTTAGTGGTAATTGAAGTCGATCGGCACATACCCGGCTGAGTGGCGAGGGAAGGGAATGCGGCGGTAGCACACTAGTTGTATATTTAGCTGTGTGCTAATTACGACTTTCGGAAAAGGACTCACCGCCTGCTCAATATCGTTCATGGTCAACCCGGGTGGAAGAGTTGCTGGGCCACCAGTGAAAGGTTTAGCCTGAGGGATAACTTCGCTGCAGTCGGTAAGCTGTACGATCAATGTATCAATATCCTTCCAAATATGCTTTTCATGTCCTATATATTTTACCTTAGCTTGGTTCTGACCAAGGAGAGAAAGCTTCAAGACACCAGATCCGAAGGCAGCAGCCAATTTCGGTTGGTTGTCTACGTTACATTAATCTGAAGCATAGACTAGAGGACAAGCGTTCACTTACTGACGAATGATTGCCAGGCACAGTTGGTCGCAGAATCGCGAGCCAGCTATGGATACAAAATTCAGAGTATGATGGTGTGCAATAGCTTGATAACTTACAAGATGATCAGATTGCAGACGAACTAATCCAGCAACAGCAGACTGGACCTCTCCTTGTTGGCCTCCTTGTCTATGATTACAATAAATTAAAATATCTTCCAATTGTCTCGACATAAAAACATACCCAGTGAACATTGTGCCACGAAGTTGGACGTCAACGAAGATTTGAGCTGGAAATGTATTTAGGCCGTTAAAAAGAGAGTACACGACGAATAAACTCACTGTCAAACAATGAGGGCGTTTGGTCGAAAGGAACGCTGTGTGAAATTTGAACACATATCTGAGAACGAAAATATCTATGTCACCCACCCTTCCTCATTAGGCACAATGTCGTCGGCACCAGCAACGCTATGCGATCCACCGACAACGGCAACAACCTCATCGGCGGTGAATCCGACTTCGCCGAAGCGCTTCAGAATGTCCTGAACACTGTCAAATGGCTCGGGGACGAGGCCGGGAGGCGATGCGGCCACGGGGTGTGAGCGCCCCATAAAGAATGGAATACGGGGAGCCCCGGGGCATTGTACGAGGCTGATAGCGCCAGCGAGCTGAATGCTACGACATATTTAATAAGGTTGTAAATACCATATTTGAAATGACTTACAAATCCCCAGGAGTCAGAACGTTGGAATGCTTTTGGAGGAATGGGCCGACGGCATCGAGAACATCGTCGATACCGGTATTGGCATGGAAGGTCAGCTCCGTCTCATTGAAAGTTGCAATAGAGCCATCAGCACCGCCGCCGCTGTTGACAAAATAAATTAATACGCGTGATATACGAGATGGTAGACAACCTTACCCTACTGAAGGTGAGATACCGATGGCGTCGTGGAATACAAGACGAAGCGCCCCATGAGCCTATATGAGTGTCAGGACTCAGAATTTATGTGATACCATAAGATGAATGGAAAACCACGTACGGCGTCGCCACAATCGTTGTCGAACAAATTCTCCTTCAGGTCATCGACGATAGGGAACAAAGCGCAACACGCCTGATTTATAGCAGTGTTGACACCGTCGGGGCACAAAGAGCGCTTAGTTCTTAGACCTAGAACATTAAATCCGTATCTTAAGCAGTGAACCTGGTGTAACAATGAAATTTAACGCACCATTAACGGACAGAAGCGGGAGAATGAGCGCGAGGACCGAGAGGGTGCTTCCAAAAGCCATTCTTAGTGGATGTTTCTCGTTCTCTGAGTAGGAGTGTAGGAGAATTGAAGACGGAGGCTGCCTTGATTTTGGAACAGCAAAAGCAGAGCCCTCTTATACCTTTTTTGTGAGATTGAGCATCCATTTTCAATGGATTTCGGCTTGCAGGTTACACAGAGAACGTTAACAAGCGGTAATTCTCGATCAAAACTGCAAACATTTTTAGACAGAACTTCAGTGACTGTGGGAATCCGATAGATTGGTAACATCTTCACCGAGCGAATGGCAATCTCGCGACACCAAGAGAACCGGCATCCGAGAAAGCATGCCCCACGAATGTGAGAACCAATGTACAACAAAACTGCTTACCAGCTGGTGTGAAGTATTTCAAGGAAGTGGGAAATTTCTCATTCCATGATCATTACTTTCTTGTCTGCCTCGAGAGACTGACCAAGACTGATACCCGATTGTACGGTACCTGCACGGATGCGCCCAAACGATCCACACGTTGAAGTCGGGTCGATGCCTTCCTCCCACGCCAAGCATACGCCAAGAAGGGGGGTGGCTCGAAGTTACCTACTACGTATTGTACACAAGCCAACGGAGAAGTGTATGTACGAGGCCTAAGTACCACGCGATTGACTGTTTCTCGCTATCAACAAGGACAGTCAATTGACGGAAAACGGAGGGGGTTCCAAGTTCCGACACGCAAACTTGAAAACGTTTGCTGACTACTACTTGCAGACTGCAGTTAAAGCTACATTGCAATTTCTTCCAGAGAAATGTGGTTTCTGAAATTTAAAGCTCTGTAGTACTCACTACAGAATAAGAACATTATACGATAGTTTTACATATATCAGTTCTCAGCTACGGTGTGCTGTATTATCATGATTAGATATAATTAGATTTATATACACTTTGAGTTATAAATAAAACGATGTAATCTAAAAATATCCTGTATTGCCGGTGCCAGTGGGTATCGCTGCTTGTCATTGGGTCCCACAAGGTGGGCTCTGGAAAACATTCAGCAGACATGATGGAGCTTCCGTAGGTAATTAGAGAGTCCTCACGTATCCAAAAACTAGGATGTTGCTACATGAATATACGGCCCGGGATGAGGCTAACGAACCGTATTGCCAAAGAATTACGAGCAGTAAAGCCTAATTTCAACAGGCCTTTGCTTCAGAGACTGTAGAGAGACATGTATGGGTGCTCAGTGTAATGTCTTTGCTACATTCAATCTATGAATGTATAGAGAGAACACGACGGACCCCGGTTCCGTATTTTACGCCCAAACAACACCGGGCTTAATTCTGTCCCGGAGACTTCGATTGTTTTCAGACGCATAATGTCAGCGGGAGAACAGGGGCACGATCGTAAGACCAATAGGCGGATGCAGATTCATTGTAAAAACTAACGCGAATTACTTTTCGATAAACCTGGCTGAACAATTTTCAATCACAGGAGCTTTGCAGCTTTGTACTTTGTTCTCAGACCAAGCTATTGGCAAAGCAGCATAGACGATTACTTC
>JAEKIV010000560.1:0-22026 GCA_016801325.1 Hypholoma fasciculare
TCTTTAAAGACCGTTGAAAAAATCTTTAAAGAATTTTTCTATTCGTCTACACACTATTTAAAGAAAGTCCCTATGGGTTTATAATGACGCAGGTTTTATACAAAATGACTATGTACGTGCTTCTGGTTAATTATCGACCATGTGGGCTGTGAGAAAGGCAGCCTGGAAATGAGGCCGCGTTAGGAAGCAAAGTCCGTATTATCAGAACAGCATTTAATCTATCATTGAAGTAAATAGAGATGGTGTGCTATATTGATGCACAACGCACAACACTTCTTAGATCAAAAAAAAAAAAAGGAAGCAGTACTTGAGCCCATCGCGTGCAAATTCAGATCTACATGTAGGGACTATCTCGATCCGCTGTTATATTTCTTGCGATGGTAGTGGTATCGACTGCGTCGGTCTCGAAACAAGGTCTGCATGCACTGCAACCTATGTAGTGTGTTAAAAAACACAGCCACGCCGTGAGCAGAAATGAACGCACCAGGAAAATATCACGAGAATGGTTCAGCATTTGATTACATTTTTCGATTTGCCGTTTAATTTGACCGGCTTTCCATATCCGATGGTAGAATTTATATGATGAAATGTCCTTGACAGTGTGTAGGATACGGTGTAGGTCTCTGTTCCAGTAAAGAATTATTCTCGGCGCGCAGAATTACGTGAGAGACGTACCTTCGGAAACCAATAATTTGGTGTGGCTCTGTACTTTCATCATAGCGTGAATGAGATTTTTGGTGCATTATGACTAGAAATTGGCAGATCCGGAGAGCAAGGTCTCTGCATTCGCTCTTGTTGGCTACTCACGTCTAATAAATTAACAATCTCCAGCCCGAGTCCCGCCACGCATGTTATCCACGGTACCCCGGAAATTCCATTTCCTAAAGAAAACAGTGCCCGCAGGGCGGACTTGGCCTGACTGAGGTCCACGGCGTCGTCGGGCGTGCTTTTGAGAATAGCAGCTATAGGAGATCCTCCATCGAGTGGCGCGGAGCCAACAAGGCCAGAAAATAAAGCAGCATGGCCGATATCGCGCAGAAGGACATTTGGGGAGAATGGAACGCGATTGAGGATGTTTACTACTGCGTGAGACTGCGGATAGAAATTTCGTTCGCAGAGGGAGCATGGTAAAATGACCTAAGTAGAGCGCCTGGGAAAAGAAATGGGCGTCTGCTCACTCCCTTATATCAAAGAAATCCAAGGAGAGCTATAATAATGTTCCCTGCTGTTGTGAGCAGAAGCCACGACACACCAATTGCCAATGATATATGTAACAGTTGTGGATTCCAAATGAACCTTCTATGTCACCTATATTCTACCTCATAATCGCATTACTATTCTGCCTACAGAAAGTATCGAAATCTAACTGCATCGCCGTTTTTCAGCGCTGTACAGAAGGTCAATAGGTCCCGATCTCCTGGCGATTTCCCGCGCATCTGACAATATATTGATCAATGCCGTTATATTTGCGGTTATTCCGTTTCATTTTAGAACAGATCAACACTTTACAACCACTCCAACATCATATACATCCACCTCTGCAGTGTGTGAATCGATCCACAACAGAGCGCTAATTTGTCAGCTTTTCCAATTTAGGGCCTGTACGCGGAGTTACTGATGCACTGCCTCTTCTCTGTTGCTCGTGCAACTTGTTGTCGGCGTATACTCGGGTATGCTCTCCACATCCCCTCACAGACCGACCCGATTTATATGTAAATTAAAGCATACAAGAAGTAGAACCGCAAATATATACATAACACTTTATTACGCGATCCACCGATTTGCGGCAGCATAGATATTCTGCTCCCGTGTTGCCAACTCCAACGCAGGAAACACACAGAAAATTAACGCCAGACTGCTAATGTGGTCTAGTTATATTATGAGCTAATTTATGCTCAATATTCGTTTCTTATCTCTTTGAAATGTGATAATGATGCCCTCGGTGTAGACCCGCGACGTAAGTGTGATCTAAAAATATTCTTCTGCCCACGACTGGGCCACGCAGCGATGCTCAATTCTTCTCGTAGAAGTAGCCCCTCACGTCTCCACTCCTGATATTTATTCAATCCGCCGATGGTTATGGAAATACTTGGCTTAAGTAGAGCTCAATTACAACGATCTGTGTCTCAGTTTATTTTTCGGTAGTTCATCCTTCATGCGACGTCGCGTTTACCCCCTCTGAGCGTATCTAACTCATTCACTATGTCATGATTGAGTCTGCAGGACATATCTCGACTCTCGTCTTCGCTCGCGGCATATACACGCGCCACCAGCTCTAGCCGTTCAAGCGCCTTCAATGATTTCAAGTGTAAGGCGATGCGTTTTTCATATCGCTGAAATTACACCGCTGTTAGTTGTTTAGGTATGTTCGTACGTGTCCGAGCTGTGGATCGCGTGTGGCCGGGGAATTTTTTAATATTTGCAGAGTGACCGCATTTACTCGATGGTCGAGCGGGCCACGGCTGCCGTCAGTCCAAAACAAATTGGCTTATTCACATTATAGAAAATATCGCCTTTGTTTATCCACGAGCCACTCACTGATTTTCCGAGCGTGTCTGTGGCAGTCTTTGGTGGATACTTGGAACCACCAATTTGTAGGCGTATCAAAGTGGCATATAATTCAACTATATAAGAGGTCAAAATTAATTATACATCTATATCACACCGTTTCACAGTGTACGCCTCAAGTAAACGATTGAATTCCTCCAACAAAAAAACCAGAATCCCGCCATCCGACCCCAATCTTATTGCGGCCATGAAGGCAGGGATAAAATTGTACATATTTCCGTCTACTTCCAGTGACCCTACAGAGGATGCACAGCACGTCATACCACGATCTACGACCATCTCTACAATCGCTTTGTTCCCCACCGAAGGCCCAACCATCCGCGTCCACTTCAATGGCCCAGAAGCACCTTATCGGTACGAATACTACCTGCCTCCAATCGGCCCTTCAATCCCGCCGCGCATTGCAGCATCCGTGGCGGCTCACCTCCGACGCATCAAATCCAACGAAGTAGATGCATTACCTCGCGGCGCATCTTTTGAAGGGGCGCAGATTGATTTATGCTACGTTGACTTTGGCCTCGACATGAACGCGGACATCACACGGGGAGATTTTGGGCTGACGCTTCAGGGTTTGGCTCCCCTTGCGCACAAACCGGGGGCGAGAAATCACTCTGTGACTCAGTGGGAGATTGTGTGCCGCCGCTGTGGGGCGGTGGTTAAGCACTGTCATACGGACAAATTCTGGAATGGGAGATATTTAGCTCATCGCAAAGATCCGAAATGTAAAAAACTGGCGCTACCTGCAGAAAGCGCTGATGAACCAAGAGATTCGGTCAGCAGAAAAAATCATCGGGGAAAGAGGTAAGATAAAAAGGGAGAATCCACGAAATGTGTTCGAACCCCGTCGTCTACGTGCTACTATGACAGCTCAGTTGCTCTGCTATTATTTTTATGATATGTACATTAACATGCGAAAATTATAATTATTTTTACCGCCTTGTAATAGTGTAACACAAAATTTTGGGATGCAGTGCTGTACTCACTGCTTGCGGCTGAGCGTACGGTTGCATATGGAATATTTGGCGCGACGCGTCCAAGACGATCGCGAGTCCACCGCGCGTTGGTCACGTGGATATCAGCTGAGCTGATCATCACTGTTTGTTTTGTTCGTGCCAGCTATCCTTTTACCTTTATCTTCAGGCCTCTCGAACTCGCACCTATCCACCGTACCCCTTCAAACCATATGACGATGGCTTTGCTCCTCCTGCGAATACGTACAACGCAGCTCGTCTGACAGATTCAGGCTCCCTCGCGGCAACAGGCGGGGTAGGTTCTTTGTGATGTAGTTGTGGCATCTGGTTGACGGTGCGTTCCTCGCGTATTCTATTATGTATCCCCTCACCCTAGACCGTCTTCGTATGCATTTTTGAGCGTTCCACTGTACTAGCTTCAGTAATAACTGATGATCAGTGCTGTAGGTCTGCTTCCAACGCCCTTTCCCTGTCATAGTTCCGTTGTATTTCAACAAAGGGCCCTACTCAAACTCGAGATGTTCGCGCTCGTTTCACGGCGGGGCTCCTTCTTTCATTGCGCCCGCACATTCTCTTCCGAACCCCTAGCCGTACCTCTGCACCCCCTCCCGCACGGATCTGCCCTCCGTCCGGACGTATGTATGCGCAGTTTTCACAACTCTGCGCGTCCTGCTCCCGGCTAGGTTGAGGTTCTCGTCATGTGCGGGAGCGTCCTGCATTGGAATTCTCCGCTTCTCCTTGTATGCGCATCGTAACGTCTGGCATATATCAACTGCATTTTATTTCATTGGCCATATCCTACGGTACCAATTTGTTTCGCTTTCTTGTGCCGTCGAAACTACGGACTGCTTGTCTATCCCTTCATTTTCTCACTTTACGTTTAAGCTATAGATTAAATTTTGGCATTCACGTCGCCGACGAAGAAATTCAATTTTAGATCATTTTACGCCCATATCCTTACGCTGTTCGCTTCCCTTCGACGATTTCGTCTTAAATCGTCTTTTTCATCAAGAATACCGCCACACCACGACCTGCATTCCCATCCATTTGTTTTCCGCCTTTCAGAACGCCACGTTTTTTTTCTTTCCGTTGATAATGGTCACAGCTGAACACAGATGTACCTCGGCAGTGTTTGGGTCTCAACTTTGGCCACGCGCGTGCGTATGCAGCGTATCTTGGCTTGCACACGCGTACACGTACTATTCTGCTATGCGTCGCGTCTGATGCTCCCTGGAACGCGTTGCGTCCAGTTCACATCTTCAGGATAAGTGTACACATCAGCCCGTCTCTAGCGCCGGTGCGCAGGCCTCTGCGAATAATATGCGTTCCCGATCGCTTTTGATACGTGCACCACCTACGCCGCGCGTTTACATTATATGCCTGGCGCATGCGCGTATGGACATGATGGCCAGCGGCGTCCTACCAGCGCAGCGCTAGTGCTACTCTACCGATTCGACATGCGTGAGCGCTCTCTACGTCCCCTTACGTTTGTCTGGCTGTCATAATTTACTCGCCTTTTGACTATACTCTGCGAGAAAATATATATGGATGAAGTAATTAACTTGACATTCATAGACCTGACTTCCGCTCATAATCTGTAACCGTATCGCCACACCACGAACTCTTTCTCGGCTCGCCCGACGTGCCTATCCCTCCAGCTCGAGCCTCGCCCCTGAAGCGATGAATTCCATGCTCAAGATCGCGCCAACAACGGCACACAGCAACAACGGCACACAGCGCCGCGGCGCCAGTGGGAAAAGAGGCGAACGCTGTTAACGTGAGGCAGAGTAAGCGCACAAGTATGCGGCTTGCGTGCACCCATGCAGATAGCGCGAAGAAAATGTACGAGGCTCGCTCGCTCGTTCGTAAAAAAAATAAGCTACGCGAGCGTGTCTTCAGGAAACACTAAAGTGGGACATCCGTATGTAGGGGATAAACATTATGCAGTACCACACAAATTTCGAGTCGCTCAGGACAAGGGATTAAGCGCGAATTTCGTGGATAATTCTCAACATGTTCTCTAGCATTTTGAGAGACCAGTACAAGGGTATGAACGACGGCGCTGAAAGAACAGCGCCTGGACTCAGATCCCGTTACCAAACGTCAGCGGTGATGCGAATTTAAGCTGTTCAAGACTCGCCCGTCATCTAGAGTATAGGACGATCTTACGCAGATCGGACTCCATTATAACGGCACGAAATGCTCATGCTCTACGAGAAGGCGTACAGCATCTATCTAACCTATGAGCGCGTCACATCAGCATTTAGGATAATACAAGTGACGAGAGACACGCCTTGTTCGCAGCATATTGGGATTATACCTTTGATACCCAACCTAATCCCGCGGATAAGAAGCACGGGACGCTCGCCCTGAAAATAAACCGCCTCCGTGGCGCCCACGACGCGTCGTCGCTACGAAGACCCGGCTCTGGTAAAGCATGCCGTCCTTCGTGAACCATGGAATGCATTAACGAGCGTCCTGAGCGACCAGAAAAAAACAATGAGTTCGGTCGTACATGTAAATAGAGATGCAGATGAGGACTCACCTAATAACCCCAGCACGCCCGAACCACTTGCACGACGTCCGTGCCGAGATTCTTCCCTGCGAGCGCCATGCGATACACGCTGAACGGCCGTCAGGCGCCGGCGTGTCGAAGACCCATGTCAGTATCTGGACGTACGCGGCGTACGCGGGCGTCGCGGCGAGGTCCCGCGGGCGGCGCAAGTCTGCGCGTACAGAGACATATCAGTTAGCTGGCGCAGAGTGAACGAAGATGTAAAAAAGCTCACCTCTACCAGGATACACACCTACCAACGCACTCGCCGACAAACTCTGCGCTGTCCGCACGTCCGCACCGCTACCAATGGCTACATCATCCTTCCTGATG
The DNA here is from genome assembly GCA_016801325.1 of Hypholoma fasciculare. Classification (NCBI taxonomy): domain Eukaryota; kingdom Fungi; phylum Basidiomycota; class Agaricomycetes; order Agaricales; family Strophariaceae; genus Hypholoma; species Hypholoma fasciculare. Next base: position 6,427 of record JAEKIV010000560.1, read on the forward strand.
TTGGGATCTGGCCAAGATCCGGCTCTCTACCCCCGCGCCTGCTCCATCCGACATCCTATAACACATCCCACCTCGCACAGAGTGAAAGGTGGCGACCAAGGTGGCAGCGAAGCGCGCATTATGGATGGGTTAGGAGAGGCGCGAGTGGTACGTGGGCCACACGCACGAAGTGAATTCCGCGTAGAACACAGGGGACCATGCGGCGCCAGGGTCGGGTGTACGCCACGCAGGCAACACGGGCATGCTGAGCGCACTGGAGCAGTCCACCACGCTGGTTGACGGTGACTAAAGGTCGTCTGCAGATGAGTACGCCGCAGAGGACGACGACGCGCCATGACCCTCGCCGTGCCTTGACTCTCTGCTCTTTACGCAGTTGGATTGAAGATAGTTAAAGCGCATCGGGCGGCGGGCCCTCCTATTTTTGGTGGTACACGCCGAACAGCTAGATTGGGTCCACACAACGGTCAGGGACGGCGTCCGAGTCAAGCAAGTAGAACAATACCTTTTTAAACGTGCCAGAGCCGTGTTTTGCGACGGCGAGGAGTGCCGCAGGTACTGCCATCTGTGGGCTTCAGCTTAAAGAATCTGGGTCGTAAAACGACGGCGGGGTGGCTCGGGTGAATTCCACGCGAGGATGGTGGAATCGAGACGTCGATGAAAGACGTAGAGGTATGCGCAAATCAGGCGCTGAGGCGCATGGGGAGGTCGTCGATGCTCGCTTAGACGTTCGACATCTGCTTCGAGCGCGGGTTTAGAAAGAGCTGTTCGCTCTGCTCGTCGTCTTAGGATGGAAAAAATCTGTGTTGGGATAAGGATCAGTGGCATGAAAAGGAAGGGGGCCACGTACGCAGGTATTTCAAACATGGAAGCACTAATTCTATGGCAAAACGTATCAGCATGGGTCCATTAGTGTCATCCTGCCTCGTAGCGCCCTCCATCCACCTTCCCTGAGATCCTGCACCCGCCGTGCGCCCCACATATCAGGATCCAGAGGTAAAAACACGCACCTGGCCCGAGCCCGTCTGCCTTTCTATCGCAGTGTATCGTCGCACGTCGTGTCGTGTAACGTCCGGCAAGCCGTCAGTAGTGCAGTCTGAATATTCACCAGTCATGGCGGCAGCGTGAGCGACGGCGGGTGAGCGAGAGGAAGGCGAGCAGGAGAGAGAGGTCGCGGTGAGAGAGGGGTGAGATCTAGCGACTGCCTCTGTTTGGCTCTTGTTCCCACCTCGAGTCTCTTTGTATTTCGGGCGCTCTGACTTTTCTGCTTTGTTCAATATCACCACAATATTTAGAAGATATATGTTTGAATATTAGAGACTTTATTATGTATTAAAGCCACTACCCCCCCCTGTTCGCGTGCCGGCAGCACCACCAACAGTAGGCCAATTCAGCTGCTTGCCGCACGCTATAGGCCGTCTCTCTTAATTAATTAACTCTCCAATTCATACCACCCGCTGGTGCTTCCTCGCGTCATGATATATACCATCAACAACCAATTATGCGCTTATGGCGCTGGAGCACCCCGCATCCGCCGTATCATCCCTCCCTATATACTCAGATATACGCTTCGTAACATTAACAGACCCGCCTGCGCGTCCGGCGTGCGTCCGGTGTTAACCCTAAGATGACGATACGCGTACCGGTGCGTTGTCGCGCAGCGTGCTTCACATCTAGACGCGCGCGGGTCGATCCAGTTGGACTTGTGTACGAGAGGTACAGCGTCTCTGCACTCGATGCGCGGACAGAACTACCAGGCCATGTACGCCGCGCACGATTTGGATTCGCTCGAACTGCAGAACCAAATTTATGGACAGATCCGTGATACGACCGTGTATTTCTTGCTGATTTGATGGTTTTCAGATACTTTAAAAAAGGGACCGATGATATCATCGTCCGTTGTCTTCAAGTTTGAAGGAGTGAAGGTGGAAAGTGACCCTGCCATGCATTTGAGCATAAATTATGAGAGCGGAGTCAGAAGTCTTAACTAAGTATACTGGGATCTGCGCTGATGTGAAGCATCGGGGACTCAGTACTCAGATCTGGTACTCAGACCTGACGCGTATATCGAACAACTCTATCTTTTATGTACATATGTACCGTTCTAATAGTGTACATACTTGCCTTCCAGATACAATGTTCCCAGTATCATGCCAATACGATCTCATATAGCATATAATTACAATTTATTACAACTTGAACAAGCCAGCTGAACGGGCTATTGCAGAATATATACATGGTACCAAGTGTGAGATAATAAACATGCCTCCGCCGCCTTAAGACGCCTTCCCCTTCTCTTTGTCTAAGCGCTCCCCATTCTTGTGTTCTGACTCAATGTCCCCGCCCCCTATCATGTACACCCGATTCACACTGGAGAGGATCTCGGACGTGTCCCTGTGCGACTCCCCCGCGTGGAACTGGAGGCCTGAGGCGGTTGCTATTCCAGAGCGCGCAGCATCGTCAGCCGATGTGAGGGAGACACGGGCGACCATTGACGTCGCCGCCACGCCCTGCGAAATTTAAAAACAATCAGCACTCCGCGATACAGGCCAGAACTGGCGACGCACCGCAACAATGGGGAAGATATAGAAAAGGTAATCGTCCGTGGCGATGAGGATCCACACATCCGTTGTTGTCTCCGGGACGACCGTCTCGACGGCATACCACACCGAGACGAGCGCGTACGCCGCGGCAGACTGGATGAGTACGTCGATGAGCTTCCCGAATGTCTTCTTTGCACGGTTGAGAGGATCTTTCCGCGAGAGCGAGTAGATGCGGTAGGCGATTAGCGATGCAGTCAGGCTTGTCGTAGAGGCGGTGATGAAGAGCGCAGCGCCGATGAGGTCGTTCAGGGTATTTACTGCAGCCTGCACTGTGGGGTCGAGCTTGTCCACAAGGAAGAGGATAATGGCCGAAATATATATTGCTGCGATGGCCGTCAGTATTTGCTTTATAATGAAATTGAGACGTTCTTACATGTCTCGGTGAATCAGAGGAACAACGATACGGACACAACACGGAGGGAGCCGTCCCATACGTTGTAGCATCTCCATATCTACAGATTTATCAAGTCAGCGACAAGTAAGTCAAGATCCAATACACCTTACGAGTAGCCCATCAGCAAGTGCGGAGGTAAAGAGGCCACAGAAGTCGTTAAACAGAGTCTGCCACCCAGGTTCGAGGGCGGAGGCAAAAAACGATGTAAACCTCGACGCGTCGCTGTTGACTAGATCCTTTTTTACTTCTGCCCATTGCACGGCAGTCTGCGCAACGGTGATCATAAACATAGCCGTGATCGCAAAGAGAACAACATTATTCCCCGTGCGTTTTTTCGTCACTGCGAGATATTGCGTTAAAATATTGGAAAAGTATAGAGTAGTTGATAATAGCTCACAGTAGATATACACCGTGCCCAAATACACCACGGTGTAGATTCCTGCAAATAGGTGTCAAATTATTCTTGCATTTTCATATTAAGCTTATCCGCATCACGTACCCAACATCAAGCTTGTCACCATCGAAGAATTGAATATCGAGTTGAGAACGATGAGCTCCTCGCCCGTAGTTGGCATGGCGGACATGGTTGTATGTCTAGAGATACCCGCTTTTCGTTGAATCTTCGGCGCGTGTTATATACCTTACAAGCAACATGTACTAAACAAATACCATGGGTTCTTTGACTGTCAATCAGAGGTTTCATGAACACTCCTTGGGAGCTGCAAGTCTGGCTCCCACGATATGCATACATTCGAAAATGTTCAACACTGTCTGACTAGAACATGATATCTGTGGAGAAGAACTTCTTGCTTAATCTTAACGATGGTGATTCATGTGTTCCGTCTTAAAACTGGTTATCCCTTTGAATACATCGTATCGTGCTATTGACCTGAGGCATGGACACCTTTATACGCGGTATTTATGCGTCATCTATAGGGATTTGATCCGTGCGACCATCCATGATAAATAGTCTGCCTTTGTTATTTATAGAATGCATGGATGGATGCGAACTGCATACCAGTTCTCCAGTGATAAATATATGGGAAAGATAAGCACTTATACTTGGAATAAACCGCATCATCAGCGCAAGAATAGCTTACTTCCAGGATTAGAAAATATGCACGGTGAGGTACTGCTCTAGTGAAACGGGGGTGAGTGATAGAAGCATGTCGTACTTTTATATGGTGTGAAGAGAAATCATTCAAATATTCGAGCCGTGGGCCCAGTCAGATATCCCCTGGGTGTGGTCTAGTCAGGCACACACTGTCTACGCAGATCTTAGCAACGGACATACGCTCGACAGATCGACAGCACTCAGGAAAGCCTGGATTGGCTCAGCGTAAGTCAAAAATACTCTTAGACCGAATGTCTCTGTTTCCACGTTATAGATCGCGCTCCTCTATACCAAGTAACAATTCAAAGTCCTATTCTATGCTTACGGCTTATTTTAATCTTCACTAATACCGTGACTGTTGGAAGAGCGTGTACTGGAACACGATTAATCTCCCGGTATCACCGATGACGCAGTTACGGAAATATCTTACTACGCGCCCTACTGATTTATTTCGGAGGCAGCATCACTTTTGTTCGGTCAATATTGGAATCAAGAAGATGCGCCCTAAAGATAAAGCATAAATGGCGCAAATCTGATAACAGAAGACTACCTATTGGACAGCTGGAAATTCAGTCAACCTCGGAAGCGAGGCTGAAATGACGTCGGTGAGCGATAGCGTATCTTGTGGTAAATCAAAAATTATTGATATTTAAAAGAAATTAATAACTAGTAACTACGCACTCACCGTAATTACTCTGTTTCAGGTCATTATATCTAAACTTTATACCACGGAATTGCCATGGCATAAGATTGGAGGCAAGGAGAAATACGGAGTTTCAAAACACACCTCTGATTGGCCGGCAGAATGTTCGGCAGAGTGGTGCCGGAACCTTGCGGAGTTGAATCGGGGCTGTGCAGCGTCCGTCCATGTCTTTCACTTTCCCCGTTATTCCTCCAAATCTGAACCATCCAAAATCCTTCAAATTCCGTATCTGCATGCGCCTCTTTTAGACCCACCCGCTCTACGCCGCATCACGTTGCTATGTGTACCCAAGCCTTTGTTGTAGAAAGGATTGCCTCAGGTGAGTGCAACTGTCGGTAAAGCTGGTTGGATTGATCGCAAAGAACCAGCAGGAGCGCACCGGCTGCATGCATCACACGCTAAACAGAACATTTGCGTCGTTGAGATCTCTCCAGCCTCCCCGCCGTTCGCTCTCTTACATCGACGTTCCCACACACCATCCCATCCACCGCTCGTCGCCGTCTCCCCGCCCCGTAGATTTGCTCCTTGGCTGGACATTGCACTGCAGACGCCTGCACGGGCATCTCCCATCTTTTGGTGCATAATATATATGGGGCGCGCAGACTGAATAAGGTGCTGCTCGCTTCTCATGCGCTGCCTCTCGTTCCGCAGCGTACATCCACCGACTAAACGCCCCTAACCCGCTGTCCACCGCCTCTGTCGCTTCTTCCTTCATTTCCGCTGCCCCCATCTCGCTCTGTGCGCCTCTGCAGGGCATATCTCAACCAGACGGTCACGCGCTGAGGCACATCTCGCATCGTGCATCTCTTCCCCGCTGGTTGTTGTATGATATTACCCATCGGAGCGCACATCCCGAATGAGACGCGGAACCTCCTTCCCCTCCCCTCCTCTGTCCCTCTATCACGTACTCCTCTTCCCCTGTCCCCTACGCGTTCTGTACTCCAGGACCTCCTACCATTCATTGAGCCCCGCCGCCCCTCCCCGCATGCGCGCCCGCTGCCTTGCTATACTTCCAAGCAAAACATTCCATGGGAGAACTGCCATCGGGATGCCACGCCTGGAAGTTCAACTTGGGTATCAGATGCGCAGTTCACAAGGCGCGCGGCGCCCCTCTTTGCGTCCTGTCGGGTTTCCACGACTCGCATATATGCACCTTCTGCGCGGACGTCTACCCAAGCGCCCTGCTACTCGCTACTGCGTTTCCGTGACTTGTGTGTGTACTCCAGACGCTCCGTGTCCGTGTATTATGCCGACCCGGTATGGTTTCCACTGATCTTTCATACCGCTGGTTATTTGCACGTGGCGCGGTACCCAGTGTCGTCTAGGCGTGGCTCGATACCCTGCGTGATCTGGACATCTGCATACGCTCTTATCTTGATCGCCTCGCTCATCAGACCTGCACGCTGGACTGCTGCTCGCAGCGAAGGAGCTCTGAATCCGCCTTCTATGGACACATGCGATAAATCACGTATGCGCTCCTAAATGCGCATCCTGTGCGCATGGGCACTAGCCGTCGGCGCTACGCTACAGATCTATGTCTAGCTCCCCGGTACTGCGATGCGCGGGCGGGAGCGCAACCGTGAATGATCTTCTCTTCCCTGTGTCGCCTGCTACGGCGTTCAGTACCCCGCCCGAGCCGTCTATTCGCGGCAAGTATTCCAGGAGACACGGCGCTCCGCATATGCGGCCGTATGCTGGTGTCGCGTGCTAATTGGCCTGCGGTCTACGATGAATTGTGGTCTACGCATGACGTCTCGCACACCGCTCGCGCTCTCACTCTACTTATAGAGTCATTCAGCCTCGCAGGGCTGGTTCGTGTAATTTGATTAACATTCTGCTACTGGTCTTCCCTTCCTCACGTCGCCCCTCGCCGTCTGCGAACTCCTCCGCATCTCTCGTTCCTTCACGCGTGATGGCCCGTTGGTTACTCCCCAACAGAAATGCCTCACGTTGGATGATTGATGGTACTCGGAGGCGCCAGCCCATGCGCCGCGAATCTCTAGGCTGTTTTCTTTTATTCCACCTACTTCATTCAGCTTCTAACTCCCCCGTATTTTATCGCCTCTTTCGGCTCACGGAACCATCTGTCTATATTACAAAAGAAAGGCCTTATCATCCTGACGTATTTACAGTCTAACGTCGTGCGATCCGGGACGGTGCTCCTTCACATCTCGGTGACGTTGAATTCAGTTTGTAAATGTTCCCGACCCGAAGGTGTATTTCTCTGATTCGATCGGTAAACCTGAACATCAGATACATCATCAGTCGCTGCGTCTCATTAGCATAAAAATGATGCACATACCAACAAACTGTAGCCAAACGATAATGAATTAACCAAAAAAAAAAACCAATATCGCGATGCAAGTACACTTACCACTCCGATACAATTCTGTTTCCAATGTATTACACTCCCTTTGAAGAAGCTTATTACCAGGCGATCTTTAAGGATGGGAATGAACGGAGGGTGGTTCACAGCGTAGAACGTGACGCCTTCCGTGTATCCCACAGCATTCAGTGTTCCAATCGAAGGCCCGTTCCACTGCTGAGCGCCACCTAGTACACGGATAAATAGCCGGCATCCAAGACAGACACGAAGCGCATACGCACCAGCCAGCAAACCCATAAAAGAAGGCTTCAAATGAGTCTCCCTGGTAATCTCGACTTTGCCCTCGGAGAATCCGGCCATCGCCTCCGCATTCAAAATCACCTTGAAGGTGCCTTGCACGCTCGCTGTGTCATCCTCAAGGGTTGGGCCAACGCATTTACGGTAGAGGTGGGCGCTGATAAATTCGGGAGTGAGCGTGGCGGGGTCGTGCGTTCCAAGATCCGAGAGGGACTCTTGGAGGTAGGCTTCGAACTCGGCCTCGTTCTCGGGGACGGATGGGGTGGTGTCGGACATTGTAGAGTGCGAATGTGGAATAGTGGGCGGTGTGTACGTATGTGCTTCATCTCAACGCTTTTTATACGCTGTTATATGCCTAGTAAATTCAGGGCGTGCGGCGCTTCGCAGTTCCGAGTGGCTATTTTTGTTCCATTTGATCTGTCAAGAGAAAGATAATCGATTTAATCTTGTGATTACAAGGATAACCATCTACTGGTTAATGTTATGTGCAGTTTTCTATTATTTGTGTCCACTAATTAGCAGTTCGGCGTCATGTAAATTCGGACTTTCTTGTGAGACTCGGCGTACGAAGATAGTGGCAAGCATACTTTGCTTTTTTTGAGAGCTCAGACTAATTGCTAGTCCAAGAAGGAAGATAAAATCAAACGGGACTGAAAATTTGCCGATGTCATGCCAGACATTATTCGTTGGAGCGAATATCATGCACTGAACAATGGCCTTGAGAGTTTTGTTATCGTACGCGTAATTTGTGCATCTCATCATTACTTAAATATATCCTATTCGAGATGTAATCTACATCCCACCCGGGAAGGCAGAATTTTCCAAAGCTAAAACATGTTCAAGAAATGATATACTAAATAAGATTATGCGTTCTCTGAGGTGCGACTTACAGACAAGCGCCTGCAAAGAATCCGCATGCCGCACTGGTGGTGATTTGTGCTAAAAATACATAAGTCGGAGGTTGAATTAAGGCGATGCAGCTCCTGCCACGAAGCCATGCATCGCCCCCACTTCCATGTCTCCACATAAACGCCCCTGATTCCTTCGATTCTTATCGTTAATGTAACTAGTTTTCCAAGCCAAGAATCTCAACGACATCAACTACTCGTCGCCGACTCTATTGCTACCCACCCGCGATCTCGGTTCAGGCTGATCTTTCCCCTGGCGGGTGCAGCCAAGGGCGGAACTGACTGAGCGGAATCTTGAAACTTGTCGTTGCGCACTCGGATTATGAGTATTCGGCTCTTCTTTGACCTCGCTGTGCTCCCGAACACATTAGATGGCGCCCTGCATGCATCCATCATAGTGCCTTCCTGGCGGGGTATAGCCCGAGATACGCCTCCACGGGTCTGTCCCGCCTTCCGAATCTGGATTTATTTCTGTGGGGCGCGTAACATGGTGCTTCGCCTCCTACCGCTCTCTCTTTCCACAGCATCACTCACGCCTTCTTTCGCGCCGTGTGTCCGCGGTTTTGCTCTGTTCCTTCCTCACTGCATATCTGTCTCTCATTCTCATATCTCGTTCCTCCTCCTCCCAAAATCTTTTTCCTTCCTCCTTTCGTATCCGCTACTTCCCATTTACTCTGCGCGCTCAGGCAGATCATGTATATAGCACACGGCCTTTTTCTGTGCCGTATGTTGCATCACGCGCGTCTTAGCCATTCGCGAAATTCTTTCTGCAGCTGCGGCGCACACCCTGGACCACACAACCAGTGGATGCATCTCTATTTCCTTACTAGCAATTTTCTTTGTACTCTATTCCTATCTTAAGCCAAAAGAATCCACAGTATGGGCGAAGGCGCTTCGTCATTGTTGGTGCATGGTATAAGCAAGATACTGGTCACACTGTATATATTTCTTCTTCAACTTGGACTTGTGAAATCACCGTGATGAGTCGGAGTGGAAGGGCTTGGCGGAGACGGACGAAGAGATGTTGTTTCCGCGGGGGCGTTTCCTATTTCTATCTCTACCGCGTTCGAGGATCTTTAGCTTCAGCCTTATTGATTCATCAGACGCACGGCATTGCAATGACATGGCCGCGCAGCGCCTGCTAATACCCGATGGCCCTTCAGAAGGCGTAAGCGCAGGTACGGGGTGAAAAAGAGAGGAGAGAAGGTTGATGTAGTGGAGTGGATGGAGAATAGAGGAAAGGTAAAGAAGATGGATGTAGATACGGATCGAGGCAATAGTAGCAGACATACCGAGTTCATCGTAGACCCCGCTTGCCCACATGGTCGAAATTGAGGTGCCGGTGCGCATGTATATGATTCACGATAATGCAGTCGCCATACGATACGCTGCGCAGATCGATCAGCCTATCCAGATGAGACGCGAAAACAGTACAAAGGACGGCGTACGACGATACAGTTGTGTATGACGAACAAGACGCTGAGAATGCCATTAAATAAGACTTAGGTACCCTCGAACTGCTGGAACGCGGCGGCGGCATGCGCGGTAAGCCCCGCATAGATCAGGCGCGCGAGCACCCGATGGAGCGAGCCGTGCGGGTGCTCCTGCATGTTGAATGGTATGCGGTCGGTCACGGAGCCCTGGATGAGCGCCGCGGGGCGTCAGCGCGTCAGTGCGAGCACGGCTGAGAACGGGAGCGACAGGATATACGGCCGTCGGGCGTGTATGCGAGGGGGAGCTGCTCGTGACGTGTCATTCTGCAGCAGGTGATCAGTACGCAGGCCGAGTGAGCAGTGAGAAAGGCTGGGATACAACCGACGAACGTGGCACGAGAAGGAGCAGTGGAGCGAGAGGAGAGGCAGGGAAGAGTGGAGCCGGTGCCATGAGATGGAGAGCAAGCAAGGTGGACGTTGCTGAGCCGGTGAGGGAGCTGGAACACCGCTTGTGGCGTCACGCTTCGTAGGTAGACGCACTACGTGTCGCGAGGCGAGGGGAATGCTGAGAGCGAGCGCGGTCGACATCTTCAAGTTGATGCTGCGTCCACACTTTCGACATGTTCCTCAGCAGCGATCCGGTGCTCCTGGATGCGGCTACCGCAAGTGTCGACTGTTACTGCAAGTGAGGCTGTACGCGTTGGTCGTGTTTGGAGAGAATGTGCAGAACTTTGCTGGCGGCGTTGAGGTGCGGCGTTGAACGACTCATAAAACTTCAAGTGGATCGTTTCTGCGCTTAGCGAGGACAAGCAGCATTGATACGTAAAAGCAACTTCGAACTTGATGTCATCGATCTTGCTCAGGTTTTTTGACTCCGACTTTATTCTCCGCCGGCACTCTACCGAACATCAAGATGGCTGTCTTTTTCTTCTGCGTCGATAGCACGCAGAACACAATCAACTCCCTCGTCGCAGCTGGATTGAATAAAATTATCCAGCTCCCCTAAGAGCGTGGATCATATTTTTTCAGATGATATAGTAGGATTAAATCCCCGCATATTATAAAATATGTTCGAAGTTGGTGCGCTGCAACCCAACTTCACCTCCTCCGACAGTGGTCACGTTTATATGGGTTCAATGCTAGTGGGTCTACTTGTGCACTGCTTACCATTCATTTCTTATCATCGGTATACTTGGTTGCTTAGCGCTTATGTAGGTTGTCCAATCTATTTTTGTCATAGCAAGGATACAGTAATTTTCCAATCATGTACGCGGCTATTCATTTCCCTCTTAAGCTCACCGAGTTTTAATGAGTGGTACCTCTTCTCCAGGACCCAGTCAAATGGTTTGGACTTCAGCGGTATTTCTATTTCCGGTTAATATGTCGTGGACCACAGCTGTGCTATTCATCTTGGGCAGTCATTATAAATAGCACCTAGTACTAGTAGGAAACCAAAGAAGCACTGTCCCCGCATTTTGGCCCCGTGCACTGCGTACATTAGCATCGCTTTTTTTGGAGGCATACTATCCGTTGGTACGCTGAGCAAAATACACTGAGATATACGCGCTGTATGGATTAAATGGAAGGCAAGGAATCTGAAATTGGCTTTGGCCGTTTATTGAATTTACCTACGTGTAACGGTAGAAGCGGAAATACAGATAAAGAGATGACTCTAGTGAGCGTAACCAAGAGGCACTGTGTCACTGCTATACGTCTGTTTTTAGACAGTCGTACTCTGCAATTGTCTGCTGCAGAGTATCAGATCAATGCTGGATTTTCAGCCAGGCATGAAAATACCCACGTGCAGCAGATTGAAGCTGCATTAAGCGATACATCGTGGAGTTTTAAGACGTATTCAAAAGGGGAGAAGTCACCGAACACGATTGGCAGCTGTATTTGTCCCTCCGTGAACAGTGAGAAAAACACTGCTGGATCACACCTGTTATCCATTTACGTTATCAGAGCGAGGCAGAATGAAAAGATATATGAGGGTAGCATCAACGCGTACAAGGATATGTCAACCTTCCATTTCGTTCGCACGTGGAAGCTAACACGTCGAGTGAGGGACAAGAAGAGAGATCTACAACAGTCCAATAGATCATCGAGATCATATTGTGATGTACATTTGCCTTGTGTCCAATGCAATGCGATTGAAAATTCAGCCAAGATCAAGATCGGCCTACAGTAATGAAGATGATGAAAAAATATCAAACTGGGCCAAAGACGTGGCCGCTTCGGACGCTGTACATGAGCCACTACAAAGAGAGTCAGATCATTGTAAGCATATCTTCCGTCTTTGTTGATCAGATTGGCCTCATAGTGATGAAGAATTGCATGTTCCGGAAGAACCTAATAGTTTCATCACGTCGTTTTCATTCTCTCTAGATGGGAAGCAGATAGCTTGCGGGTTCTTGGATGGCAAAATTCGAATCTGGGACATCGAAGAAGAACAATATTCTGTGACGTTTCAGGGACACAGCGATAGCGTTGAATCCGTCTCATTTTCTCTTGATGGAAAAAGAATTGTCTCGGGTTCTAAGGATCGAACTCTCTGTATCTGGGATGCTCAGACAAGAATATGCAATATAGGACCAATCCCATATAGTCTGTTGCATTCTCGCCCGATGGAAAGGCGGCTGTCTCGGGCTCTATAGACGAGCCTATACGATATGGGACTCGCAGACGGAACGAATTATTCCACCTCCGACGAATAGTCATACCAGTGAATAATGTGCCATTGTATTTGAACATATCGAAAATCCAGTCTTTTCTTCTTTATAAAAATACTCTCAGTCTCGAAAAAAATCTACCGTACGGGCCCTTGATTTTGAAGGCTCATCGTCGTCCTCGGTGGATAGTATATGCAAGATATTTATCCCACTGTCTGTTTTTCTTCTTCAGCTCGCTCGGAATTCGAAGATCACCGCGATCAGTGTGTTCGCCTAGCGGAGACGGATATTGAATTCTCACCTTTGTACATACTTACTTCCTGTTCACCCTCGGGCGACATGGACACGTTCGAGGAACTGGCGTCAGCCTCACTCGTTTCACCAGACGAATAGCATCACAATATCATCGCTGCGCAGGGCATAATATTACCCACCTGCAGATTAGCGTCAAAGAAACGAGACCTGGCTCTGCCGAACGCGGTACCGGTGCGCCTATCAATCGGAGACATGGTTTATATGTTCTCACCTACTGCACTGCACTGTACCCATCCGGATTACCTGCCCCCCACTGATCCTCGCACGCAGCGGTGGCTGCTCCTGGATAACTACAACTGTCCTTGCGTAACTGAGCTACAGCGCTACGCGCAAAGGCTAGAGGGATAGAGTACGTCGTTAGGCGTAGAAGACAAAAAGAACACAGGCGCACACTTGAAAAAATGCCCCTTACTCAACCGCTAAGTTAAAGTGCAGACGCGTAGGTAAAAAAGCTGGCTGGGGGATCTTCTGATCCTTGTACGGCTGGCGGAGATACGCTGTGAATAGATCGTCGTGATTATCATTATCGCAAAAATGCCGGTACGTACGTACATACCCTGGCTGAAGATAGTCCAATGAGGCAACTGAAGGCTGCTGCTGTCGACTTCGTTCTTCGCTACGAGGATGGGCCCAGTGTAGGCGTCAGTGTAGTAACCTTGAGCGATAGATGGAAAAAGTTGGGTGGAGTGAATTGGACGGAGATGGATGATGGAAGAAGGGGGAAAGAGAATGTGGAGGGAGGAATGATCGAGTATCGAGATGGGGGAAGGAATCGTAGCAAGAACGGGATCAGGACATGGAAATAAACGCACCAAGTTCGTATTATTGTTCATGGTGGACTAGCGGACGTCTACAAGTGTCGTAGACTCCACTTCACCATATTTTGGATACCTGCGTGTGTGTATTTAGTCCACGACAATGCAGTCGAGCTACACGCAAAGATCAATCAGCCTATTCAGACGCAGCTTAAAGGGTGGCGTACGACGATACAGCTGTGCATGGTGACCATGACATCGAGAACACCATTGAACAGCATTTTGGTACTCTCGAAGGGCCGGAACCATACAGGTCTATCTGGGGATATCCACATCCTCAGACTCTCAGAGTCTCAAAGCCCTCTGAATCTATATACACTCTACCGTCAGTGATTATACAGGCAGTTGATTGACTGGCAGGTTGTTGAGGCACATCCGGGACGAGGCGGAGATTGAATCGGGGCTATGCAGTTCTAGTTGCAACGGGTGTTCAAACGTTCAAACGTTCACTGTTCTCCATACTTGTCCCGTACCCACGTCCACCGTTCTTCCTCACCCATTGTTTACCTATCCACGCGCTCTCCTCCGAGCTGATCTTGCGAACACTGCATGTCGTCGTCTATGCGCACCCGACCTTCAGTTCTAGGCAGGTCTCCTCTGGCCTGCGAGGCCTCAGGCATAGCTGATTGGATAGCGACCCAATAGGAGAGTATCGGGTGTGCACAAGTCGCACAAATCGATGGACAGTCGCATTTCAATAGTTTCTCTGTACTCCCCAGCAGGTTATCGCTTTATCAGTCAGGATGTCCCCCACACACAGTTCGTCCCATCCTCGCTTTAGCCCATATTTCCCAGCACTCATCCTCGTTTCCGCGACCTACAGACTCGATCCCTGGCAAGATATGCGCCGGTGAATGAATCCACAGGAGATTGCGATGTCTGTGGGGCGCACCGTATCTCACGTAGGTCTGTTGGTCTCTCTCCTCATTGCACCCCGCGGCGCTGCATCTTTCTCGGGGCTTCTACCCGGCGTACAGGTCCCATCTGTAATCCTGAGGCTGATCGAGAAGTCCGTGGCGCGTGCTGCGCATGCAGTGAACATCCCCCTGGCGTATGGCCCACACCTTCTCATCCTCTTCGGTGTTTACCGCACCTCGTCAACGCTTAGTTCCCCTTCCCCTGCATTCTCCCCTCCTCAGCATCGCCAACCCGCACCACGCGCCATATATGCGCGCTCCAAGACACCTTTCAACGTTCTTGGCGCTTCATTGCCTCAGCATATGTATGCCGGACTATGTCTCGCCTGGTGAATGTATAGGGCATTAAGAGCGCGCACGCATGCGTGAGTGGAACAGCACATTCCGACACCCGTCTCCTCTGCGTATGCCTTGCGCCCCTGATCAGAGTGCGTGTCTGGGTCCTCCGTGTATATTTCCCCCTTAACTGCCTCATATCCGTCGTCCCACGGTCCACAACCCTCTTCCATTTTCGCGCCCTTGACGCCACGCCAAATACCGGACAGGGAGAGCCTTGGTGCATATAGCATCGCGAGCATTTCCTGCCCGGTAAATATTTCTACTTCCTGTGTGCGTAGGCGCGTATATTATATATGGCCTCCTCGTCTTCTGCTCCACTATAGATACATTCCGTGGCGTTCGTTTACTGAAAATCCTGTCCAAATCTTGAGCGCACCGCCTTGTTTTACTATCTCGGGCTGTACTCCCCGCGTATGTAAATAAATTCTCGGTTCTCATACTGTTTGTGTCAATTAAATGACACGTGCTTTCACAGCATTTGAAGCGCGTCAAGCAACGAACAACCACTCGTCTTCTCACCCCTTTGTTCTCCTCCACCACCTCGTCCTCCTCGACACCTTGCCCTCTAATACTAGCATGGCCGGAGTTGCTTTCGGAAGCGCTGCCCTGGGTGGAGCGTTTTCGCTCGCTGCTGTTGGGTATCAAACAAGCGCCGGATTCGGGGCGAGGCACGAAATTGCACACGCACTGTCGGAAAAATCTCCGTTGACGTATCAGTGCTTGCGACGCTGACGGTCTTTTACGTACATATTGGTTTCCACGGCTGGACG
>JAEKIV010000561.1:0-23044 GCA_016801325.1 Hypholoma fasciculare
CTTCAGTTTTTATATATTAGTATTGCAAAAAGTGTGTTATCTATCTGCGGATAATAAAAGTGCTAACGGGCACCCATACTCAGGCCTCACCCCCGACAGCGACAAAAGATTACTTTGGGAATTGGTATTAACAGGGACATGGTAGCTACGCAACATAAGACCACCGATCATGTAGCACAGATCATTGCTGTCTTTGAGGGGGACTGTCTACGTCTAAAAAACCTAATATGAGTATTAAATAAATATAAGTGTGATGTAAATTTCAGACGAACCAATAGTAGCAGTCTCTTGTTTGATTTCAAGCCTTTTTTGCAAATTTCTGGTCGAGAGCTGTCTCGCCCAGTGTGCATAGCTCTGACGGAGATTTCTGCTGGAATGATATTGCGGAACTTTTATGGATGTTCAAACCCGTAATGTGTGGTAAAATACTTGTACTGTCGGCCATTGGAAATTTCCAGTTCTTTGGTTCCCAGTCAAAGTCCTGAAACACCATGAGAGATAGATCCCAATTCTGAACCCATGCTAACACTGCATGGATTTGGGTCTTGAGCCGTCCAATGGTAAAGTCGGGCGAATGTGCAATTTTCTTTTGGTCAGCCTGCCACTTGTAGTTGCATAACATTCTGCATATGTTAAGCAAAACAGTTGAAAACAATTTCTGGACAGGCATATTCGGTATTCCAGTTGCATATGTCAGACAGAGCCATGAAATAATCTCGATTGATTGTCCTCGAGTCAAACAAAGCAATTTTCGGCTGTCTTCGGACAGACCATTAACGTCGTAGTCGTTCCATAGGTGAATCTGTGCATTGTTCATCTTTGAGGAACGATCCAACCCTGGCGCTGAATATGTCATGTGGCAGAAGACGTTGAGCATCACTCCGAGACTACACATGACCAAAATATCCGTGAAAGGCTTCTCCTTTGTTACATCCGGTATATGAGTTTTTGCAGAACCTTGACTCCAAAATAAGAATGACGACATCATAGAATATTGAACATTACAGACAACAGACCTTGAGTTATAGATTGCTTCACAAGGCCATTGTAGTAGAAGTTTATCATTCCGGCCAAAATAGATCGCGACTCTGGATTAGCAGCGTTGGTAACAACTGACTCGCATATGAAAGAGTGCACCAATCCGGAAAACGTGTCTTGCATTGTAGAGCTAGCATAAAAATAGCCTCCTCGGCATACTGAATGTTCAGGTGTATACACGGCGTGATATGTGTTAGGTCGCATGATACTGTTGATAAGGAGTGTCAACTTATCATCGTTGGTGTGTACAACTTTGTGAGGGGGATTGGAGGGGGACTGGACTTACATCAGTAAAAGATGGACAAATTGTCATCACGTTTTAGCTCCGACCGAAAGGTAGCGGTGTTGAATTTGTTTGTATGGACTTACAGGGTATTATATACCAAGTATTAGAATGTCTTTGATTTCACTAGAGAGATCATAAGTAGAATAGGTGGCCCTTATATACCTAGCTGATACATACCACGTATGCCTCTTAGAGGATGTCTTGTAAGAATTATACTTGATTGTATGCTGATATCTTTTAGATGATGAGGGTAGGACTAAATGACATGAATACAAAAGTAATTCGAGTCCGTATAATTGCTGTGATGTGTATCTTGACTACGTACCATACTTTCGCTCATAGTACATAGTCTTATCGCTCTTAACGGAGAATTTTACAGCACAATATTACATTAAACACAAAAATATTGAGCTTATATACATTAAACACAAAGACATTGAGCATATATACATGTACTAATATACATATTGCAAGAGAAAGAGACAAATATAACAGCACCGACAAAAAATCATTTAAACATCAAAAGGACCCTACGGAGATCTCAGTGAGGGATGAACAGGTGCTAATATTGACTCACAGCGACTTCTATCCGTCGACGAGGGCGTGGATGATCCAGCGCTGCCGGAATCGTTCCTCCGGGGTGTTGGCATTGTCAAGGGACGAAAACCCTAGAATGGTGTAGTGTTGCCTTTCTTCAGAGCGGGAGCTGTGAACATCGTTGCTACGAATAAACGCGCAAGTTAGAAATTGAGAATAAAGTAATAAAACACTCACTACATGACGACGCGCCATGTACGCGAGATTTCAACAGCGTTTATATCTTCTCTTGCCAAAAGTATCGCTTCTTGAACGGCCAGGATGGCCTCTTCACGTCTTTCCGCGTTTCTGAAGAATGTTGTGTGGCGGAAATAGATGGTATATGTGAAGCCTGTGAGTACATTGTCAGCCAAAAGTCAGGAGATTGGAGAAAATGTGTGCTCACTGGTAGACATGATGTGTTCTGATGAGAGGCCATCAGTTCCAATTTTCCTGGCCATATTCAGGTCAGCTAAACAAAAGACAACGATTAGTCGTCATGTCCATACTAGGTACGTGCTCCTGCTGCTTTCTATTCCGCCCATCTCCACCCAATACAAGCGCTACAGCTTGCTCAAACGGCGTGCAGCTCCTCGCCTCTCCCAACCCAGGCTTACCGTATCCGACCGTCGAGCAAGAAATAAAACCTATGATGCCGAATCAGATAAATTTTCCCTATGCGTGAATACAATAAAGACGACTTACAGAAATACACGGCAGAGCAAAAATCCCATCCCTCCGCCTTCATGAATATCACTGAGCCGACATGATGAAATAGTCAGCCTTCAATATAAGTAATTGCAGAACATACTGCACCATCCAAAGGACGAAGAATAAGCTCAGTGCCACGCTTAGTCAAGCGTAAAAAGTGTTCTTTTAAATATCTCTAAAAGACAGAAGATGGGTTAGAAATCGTGTTTGGAGAAATGCCAGAGAAGATAAAATGACAATGATTGCCGATAAATATATGTTTGCTCACTGTTTAACCCCTATGGTGTATGGAAATGAATATATTAGTTATCGGCGAGTCAAAAACCTCCTAATCACTTTCGGAAGGGAACTGCCAAAACGTGGCGTTAATTACCGTATCCACAGCCTAGTTAGACAGGTGGATAGTGTAGCTGACCGGCAGATATGGAAACCGAAACCCCAGGCCAGCTGCTAAGTTGGGAGGCCCACTAGCGCGCTGCTCAATGGCGGACTTTGGGGTTGGGCCCGAGAGGAAGTAGAAGTTCAACACACCGCCGATCGGCAGCTGTTGGAGCTCGGGAGGGTGGAGGTTATCTCCACCCGCAGCGCTGTGGGGAAGTCGGGCCATATTCCGACACCGAAATGCATGGTATCGGAAAACACCATGGGTTTGGGCTGAATTGGTTGTCGTTTCAAAGCGATGTTCCAGGTATATCGGGTGAGAGCCATATCTGAGACAGAGATCAGAACTTGAAAGTCCTAGCATTGAATACTATATCATAAAGTAGGTGTTCAACGCCATCACTTGAGGAACGCGTCAATGAAAGCACTTACGGCGGGGCAGCGACATCGCGCGCCCACATCGTTTGAATCATGGCATCAACATCCCTGCAGAAACCTGAACTAGCGACGACTTCGCCTAATCCATAAATGTTTGTTTTCAGGGGTAATACGGACGCGATCTGCAGGCTGTGAGACGATTTGTATGGTCATTAGATTGGGGAAATGCATACCTGTACTAGGTGTTCGTCCTCAAAAACAAGAGGAAACACGTCCAGTACGGTGGTATGGGTATTACAGCGGGTATTGGTGTTTTGGGGAAGGATGCGATTCTGGTGTCGAACAGAGGCGTAACATTCGGCTGAGAGCGACGGGTGATCTAGAATGCAAACGGCGAAGATTCGTAGTTAAACACAAGATCCGACGAACTTCTGAAAGACTTGGTAGGAGCAGGAGGACCTTCGACCACAGACTCGGGGATCGTATATTGCGTATTTTCCGGGTCAAATATACTGACATGAAGGATTGCCACTGCGGGTGACGGCATAGGCGGAACCGCAGGAGGCGTCTCGGCTGGGCCCTGACTCAGGTTTGCGGCATTACTTGACTTGCGCCAGAGTTTTTAAATGCTTTTCACTGATACCAGTGTAGCTCGATTGTTTGGTTTACTACCACCACCACCAGGATCGGAGTCTCTCTTGAGCGAGTCGGCCGAGAAGCGACTGGTAGTCAATGATCTTGCCCGCCCTTGCATAGGAGCTTGTACTGTAACTACATCAGCTCCTCTTTTTCCAATAGTCATGGTATCCCACTGACACTCAGAAACCTGGAACATCGGCGGTTCCGGGCTTGAAGGGTGTCTCCCAAATGGATCAGGGGATAATGAAATAATTGCTGATTCCGCTGAGTGTGGTTCTTCATGAAATTGGGGGTCTTGTAGAACGCCTCCTCCTCTGCAAGCTCTTGTTTCCGTTCGCTCTCCGAGGGGCCCTGCTCAGTAATAATGCTGAGCATGTAAGACTTCGGTGCCGATGTAGGTTAAGAGCAAATCGAGGGAAAGAAGGAGGCCTATCAGAGCCATTGCCAGTCGCGGAGGTATCTCGATCCTTTATGACGGAGAAAGGGATCGCAGGCCAACTTTGTCCAGTGGGCCTGTTTCACAGTTAAAGCGCCGAATAAGCAAAGAAAAAAAGGGGGGCTTGCTGCTCATCATCAGGTGGATTTGAGTGCTGAGGAAGCCTCAGGGATGGCAGTGCCAGAAACTCGAAACTTTTCCAGGAGAAAGACTTAGATTTGCTGGCGTGCTCGGAGAGAGCGTAGCCGGGCTGAAGCTCAAGTTTTGTTCTTCCTCTAGACTGGTTGTCATGAATCGAAGAGATAGTGAAGCCATTATCTAGTAAGATATGTCAGATAAGGGCCTTTAGTGAAGATGAAAGAGTCGCCCTACCCTCTCAATCGCGTCGAGCTGCGCACTCATGAGTTATTGACTTATTCATCTATCATTCGGGCTGTTATCGTCAAACTAGGATTATCAGGAAATCAGCCCAATAAAGAAATAGATCACTGAAAGTACTTACATCTTCAGTCGGATCCAAGCCCAGGTTAAGATCGTCAAATACTGCACCGCCGCATTTGTCTGACTCGGCAGGACTGCGAACCTGTGTCGTAAATTTGTCAAGGTCATCCATATCATCTTCATGTTCAGAAGCTGAATGGTCTGACATCTCGCTTCAATACGTAAGCCGCGGAGTGTCTGCAGAGATATCATGTATGTTCATGACCGCCACTGATGGAGACATAATCTGGTCCTTTGTCTTGAGAATCAATGGTGGAGGAATCTTGCGAGCGCCATTCACACTTGGAGACGACGTCTGCTTGATGACATCTTTCTCGGACAAAGGGAAGGAGATCACCAACTTGTGTTTGCCCATCATGTCGAGTGTCTCAAGAATGTCCTCCTCCTCCTTCGTGGACCTCGTCTCATCGTCAAGCTCTTTGCTCAGGTCGTTTGGCAGTGCGAACAGTTCTGTTGCAGTTCAGGCAAGATTGACAAAGTTTGGGTCTTCAGCTCGATGCAGCTCGCCGTTTTCTGCCCGATTTTCTGCCCAGGTGTCCTCATCGGTACCGAAGACATCGGTCAGGGGATCGGGTTTCCCGACCAAGCTTGCTGATATCCTAGCGGTCACGTCGTTGAGGTCCTCTGCATCAGAGTCGCTGTCCGAATTTATCTCGTCGGGCGATCCCGATAAACGGGCATAACCAGCATCCTCTTCCTGCTCCTCATCCCGTTTTTTCGTCACTGCCTCGGATCGTGCCTCCTTCGCATCGGCTAACAACCCAAATGGGTCATCCTTCTTTTACCTTGCCTGTTAGCAGTTCATACTCTGACCTCGTCATTTCCTTCCGTCTCTTGATTTCTTTTTAAATGAATGTGCGAGCACATACCGCAAACTAGTTTCATACGGCATTTAGATGGTTAAATTGGCTTTATCATGCCCAAATGCATTGCAAGCGGGTCCAGCTGAGCCCAACAAAGCGGCGAGTCCCGTGTTTGTCTGTATAACGGAATACAGTGTTTATGCTAGAGTCAATGAGAAATAGATCGGAAATCGCAGACAATAGCACACACCTCAGCATCCCAACACATCAAGACTTGGCGTAAAGTCAGCAGCTCGTTCAAGCAAATTTCAGTGAGCCAGGCGCGTTGGGTAAGGCATAGACTAAGGCCAAACTGCTGCAGAGGAGCAGCGAAAGTTGTTTGATACGACTATTCCTCATTTTGGAGAAGATGCTGGGCCCTGGGCGATTGTGCAAACTAAGAGCATTTTATGTGAGCTCTGATTTTGTCTACCATATGACGAGACTGTCACCTGGTACGTTGGCATTGCCAATTTTGAGACACAGCCGCGTGGCGGATGCAGTTAGTGCAATTTGACGGTATTGCTGACTTCTTTTCCATGCCACCTTAATCATAGCTGACATGCATTATCAGTAAGGTTTCGAAGAGAATGAATGTCAATAAGGCGAACATACAGACAGATCTCCTTAGTTGGTGAAGCAAGTCAATTGAGGCGTTGATTGGGCGTTGATTTCCTCAATACCAATACAACGACTCATGTAGAGAAAAACCACCCGTTCTCCCACACGCCCACATGTGACGGACTCAGGGGCCTCCAGAAGCAGCGTTTCTTAGGTGGGATGATTGGTGTCATGTTGATTACGGCCTGGGTACTGAGCGCTGCTAGAGGGCATCAGGAATGAACTCCTAAATTCAAAGAAACGACTGAGAAAAAATCGTGACGGAATCGACTTGAAAGAAGTCCCGGCTCACTATTATGCCATAGCCCTTTGACAAGTAGTACATTCACCAAAATTCTTCATGGCGCCTTTGACTCCCTTGCAACTTGCTCGAGATGATATGTAATACAAGCGGAAAAGAGGAGGTGCGGCCGTTCACTGCCAAGGGGCCGGAGAACATCAAAAACTTGAAGGCCCTTGCCTCCTCCTCGTCCCGGTCGTCGACCCAGGTAAGGAGCCCTCGGGGCCGTCAGTGCACAGCAGCGCGCCACTGCGTGCGGATGTCCCTCTCACGGGCTTGGGTACGTGAGAGGCGCATCCGCGCCTGGACGCCCTCGGTAGCTGCTTCAAGAAGCGCCTCGCGAGCGCCACCAACAAGGCGAGGTTCAGTATTTCACTGGTGATAAATAGACGTGCAATGATGCGCGTGCCAATTGAAGTGGGGTGTAAGTCCCCAAATCCTGTAATACGTGTCAACACTTAGTTGACAGGTAAAGAACGACAAGAGTTCGTACCGATAGTTTCCATTGAGACAATGGCAAGATTAAGAACGTGATGTTCAGCATCACATCTAAAGGGCTGACCCAAGCAACAAATAACAGAGAAGAATGACGAGTATAATGAGGAGCGACCGCTGCTTGATATTGAGACCACTTCCTATAGGTCTCATTAGCATGTTTGCTATGAGATAGAATGATCGCCGAGAAGGTTGGCCAAGACATACCAAGAAGGTTGGCTGGGAGATACCGTGAAGAGAGAGAAATATGATGCACAGAATTATCATGAGCTCGATTCTCCTTTCTGAAAAACGAATAACGAGCTATGTATTCGCCAGAACGCCCGGGCGCAGGCCCATACGAGATACGCTGCGTCGTATGTAGTACATCTTCAAGCACCGTCGCACCCGGGCCAGCAGCGGACGACAAAGATACGGCAGGTTCAATCACGCACACAAGAAATGATTTGCAAGTGTATGTCGCGCCCCTCGACATGGACAGAGGAAATAGTGACCGGGGTTTTCATGCTATTGTTGATCTATGACTATGACCATTGAATGACTTGGAAATCTGAAGTATCCTTAAAGTACTCACTTCCCGTGCAGCACTGCTGATCCGTATTCCCCCCAGATAGCGTTCCATTCGCTCTTCCTGCCATTTCATTAGCTTGTCCAGGCCGATGGGATCCTTGTCGCGCGGGGTGGACGAATTGTGGAGTGGAGGTCATCCTGTGTAGAAAAGGACAACACGCGAATTTAAGTTTGACTCTGCTATCACGTTCTAATTTCAGCTCAGAAGGCTTACCAATGTCCTTCTTGCGCATCATCTCCTTATTTGCGTGATCCTCCTACCATTGTCTCTGTTTCCCATTCATTTTCTACCCAGGCTCGCCTCTCAATCGTTCACTGCCACACCATGGCACACAGGACCTTCGACCTGTACGCGCTCAAGCCACCTCGAGCAATGCTGCCAGACATCGAACTCGAATATATTAAATTGCTGAACAAAGGGAGCCCGCGGGGCCAAAGTTGCGACTCGGGAGGACCAAACAAGCAGGCCGACGCAGGTAAGCACTGATTACCACCGACATCTTCTATCCTTGATACTCCTGGGGTCGCAGCGCAACAGAAGCCAAATACGAGGGGCTTGGCTTCAGACTGAGAGGAACCAACAGGTATAGGTGGTAGTGATATGACTTGGGTTCATCGGAAAGTGTGAAGAGGGCCTCTGTAACCAATAGTTGAGCAGCACACCATTTCGAAGGACTGATTTCTCGTGGTCCGCGCTCTTTCCGGTGGATAATGAAGAGGCGGATCGAATGCGACACAATAACTCGAATGTTTCACTTTCCGGCACAGAGTGGCTTTGAATAGTTTCGGTGAGCACATTCATTAATGGCTTTGCGAGGATTGCCTGCTCCTGAAGCCTGATTTGGACAGCAGTTGACATTTGCATTGATACTGGCTTCATGGATAACTTTCGGGGAGAATGCCGCGGATACTTCTGGAACTTCGTCCAACACTTTCTCTGCTTCAGCATTGCTTGATGTGTCTGTCCGATAAAAGTTGAATCCATTCCTTTATTACCAGGCCTATCCCATGCCCCCTCCCCCCAAATGAGGTCATCTTTGTTCCAGATTTTTCAGTTGAGTTGCGGATATGCTGAGAGCACGAGAGACCGCTGGTTGAGCGGAGTATTGTTGCGGGACGAAGAAGTAAATTCAGCGCTAGAATAAGGATGTCAAGATGTGATGTTGACACGAGATTATTCAAATGCTACAGTGTGTGTATTAGATTTATAAAATGCACAGATAACATGAGACTTCACATCATATGAACTGAAGGTTTCCCTGTTGGCGCAATTTTCAAGGAGGCATTCAAGGCGAAGGATCTCGGACAAGTGTTATTTGGTACCCAAGGAGAAGGGGTTTAGTTGTGACTTCGGTATTGTACTCTTGGATTATCTCGTCCGTGATATCGTCGAACCTATCGAGAACTTTGATCCATGCATTTAAATCCGAGCAAGGCCACTGCCATAAATTTGCTTGCTGCAATGATTTAACTAACTCTTCTGTAGAGGCATTGCGGAATTCAGCGATGAGTTCCCCCACTCTAGGTAATCTAGTGTCAGCACTTGGTAAACGCGTTGGATAGACTTGGATGAGGGGACAGACCGGTGGGATTACTTTCTTAGGTTTTGGGAGGATCTTCATAGTTGGCAGCTACGCCAGGGGAAGATAAAGGTGTGTTCTGGCGAACTCACGCTGTTGCGGGAAGCATCTAAATCCATAAAAGCTTCGATTAGAGTTACTTAGCTTTATATGAGCAGTCTCGTATTTCCTGTTTCAAGGGCGGTAACATTAGTATGACCTCCGTTTTGAGCAAGTTGGAATCTAGCGTACCACCAGCAGAAGCAGTAATCGGACAGGAGATGGAATGATAAGAGATGCCTCGATCTTGGACAGAATCTATCAGGTACTTCCTGTTATCCAGCCACACTGCATATACACAGTATTTCGCGCTGACAATGAATATTCCAATTCTACGAGACAAAGGGAAAGCTATATTTGAACGTGTTATCAGATTCTTTCGCCGCAATGAGTCAGATATCAGATGAAATTTAAAACGAAGCTCACTGGGAATATCAATGCTGATACTTTACTCTGAGCAATCTCATTACCACTGATTCTAGAAGTAACACTTGAAAAGTGCTCCCTTTCCATCGAAAACAGATAAATAATGATTCTGAAAATGGCATTCACAAAACGCTATATTGCTATGACAAATGCGAGAAAACATTTGCTATCTTACGCAGCTCGTCATCGCGGCCGCGGCGGAACATCGACATCTAATAAGCCCAGTGTGAGTATAAAACATAAGTGTAATATGACTTGGGACAAACCAATAATCTCGCGTTTTATCTTGAGCCTTTTTGCAAACTTCTGATCGAGACTTGTCTCTCCCATTTCGAATAGCTCTCGCTGGGACTTCCGCTCGTATGATGGCGCCGAACTTCTTCGAATATTCAACCCTACTGCCTGTGGCAATATCCGACCGAGAGTGGTATTTGCCATAGGAAATTTCCATTTCCTTGCATCCCAGTCAAGGTGCTCGAACAACTTCTGGGATGGATCCACCTTCTGAACGACCCATGACAGCACTGCCTGAATCTGTATTTTGAGTCGTCCAATCGTAAAATCTGGTGCACTAGCAATTTTTTGTTTGTCGGCGCGCCACTTGTAATTGCATAACATAGTGCATATATTGACCAATACAGTCGCGAACAACTTCTGGACAGGCATGTCGGGTATGCCAGTTGCATACATAATGCTGAGCCACGATATTAGTTCCATTGATTGTCCTCGGGTCAAACAGAGCAACTTGCGGTCGTCCTCGGACAAACCATTGACATCGAACTGGTTCCACAATCGGACTTGATCACTGTTCATTTTCGATGAGCGATCTAACTGAGGTGCAGAATATGTCGTATAGCAGAGGACGTTGATCAGGACTCCGAGACTGCATATGACCAGGAGATCCATAAAAGGTTTCTCCTTCGTTACGTCTGGTACATGATGTTTGGCGGCACCTTGTTTCTGAAGTAAGAATAGCCTTTCAATAATGTAAAACATTAGATCACTGACCGCTGATTACAGACTGTTTTACAAGGACCGTGTGATAAAAATTAATCATTTTGGCCAGGATAAATCGCGACTCAGTATAGATGGCATTGGTGATGGTTAATTCGCATACAAAGGTGTGAATCAATCCCGAAAAAGTGTCTTGCATCGTTGAGGTTGCATAGTAGTGGCCTCCTCGACATACAGCGTGCTCAGGCGTATACATGGCGTGAAGTGTGTTGGGCCGCATGATACTGTGAGCGATGTCAATTATTGAATTGTAGAAGGGGAAAAGTGCTGGTTTTCAACTTACAGTTGAGAGCCGGGCAGCAAGAGAATGGCTTCAGTTTCAATCTCGTCTTCAATTGCTTTGTCGATGAAACATGAGGTTGAGTTGAAGACATCAATACCTAGATGATTTTTCGGGCACACCACGATCCACCATTTTGAGCCAGCCATAACGTTGACAAAGGTACTGTATCCGTCACTGTCGATATGCCAGTGATGGAACGCATCCTTTGTAGCCGCCAAATTCCAACAAAGATGTTCGATTGATGGGGCCTTCTTGACCCATCCTTCTTGGTTATAAACAACCCCTAGAGCATGAGCATCAGAGGAGAAAGAGCTTCGTTGGATCCCTGCAAAAGGATTTTTGAAGCTCAATCCATTTAAGATCTTCGAGCCCTCGGATCGAGAAGCCTCGAGAATATCAGCTACTGAGCCTATGCGAGTCCGTTCGGGACCGTCCGGAAAGCTATGATCTTCGAGAATGATATAAACACATTAGCCAGCTGTCTTGTCAGAAGAAAACCTGTTCACCTTGAATTGCGGTAACCCAACCCAACTCCGCGATGTCCAACAAAGCCTCTTCGAATTTAATTTTTTTGTGTCGCATGTCTGTCACGACAATATGCTGTTTGCGCAGGATTTCTTGAACTTCAACTTGCTCCATTTTCAAGAACTCAGCTTCACTGATAATTTTGAAAATAGATTCTCTAGTTGGAACTGCTTGCCTGTTGTCTACAACATGTAAAGGCAGCCCATCTTCATATCCCTCCTCGACTTGAGCGAAAAGTGCTTGTAGATTCTCCACAGTCGCGCGATCCTGAAAAAATAGTTATAGTATCATCCGAATGATTTTGGAGGGCAAGGCGTACATGACATAAGGGCTCAAACTCAAGTGTCTCGCCTCGTGGTCCCCACGCTTTCACGGTACGTCCAATGCTTAGCTTTGGCTTGACCTTGGCCGATAAATCAAGATTGCGATACAAATTTTCGACCTGTGATTAGTATCAGTGCAGTCCGAGTCATCCTGAGATATACAAGTTGCAAACTAACAAAAATGTCGTCTTCTAGTCTTATCCATCGACGACCTTGCACCTGCCCATCTTCACCTTCCTCTGCATCTGACTCGGATACGGGTTCTTGCGCCTGTTTACGCTTTTTCTTTGGCCTTTCGGGTTTGTCGATGGGTTCAGAGGCTGAACGCTTTTCGGTGAATCAGACTGGCGATTTGAGCACGGGCTCCGGTAGCTTCTCCTGGTCAACGTCTTTCATGTAGACATCAGAACCGTCCTCTATGTGGTCATTAGGATGTTCTTCAAGGCCACCGTCTTCACCGCTGCCTTTATTCGCCTCATCTCCCTGCTCCTCTTCGCTATCATCTCCATCGCTGTTTTCGTGCGCTTCATTGTTGTAGCCTACGTGTTGATCCACCTCTTCTTGGGGTTGAAGACCACCGTGTCCGGCGCTATGTGCATCCTGCGCTTCAGAACCACTGTCTTCACTGCTGCGTATATCCACCCTCACACATCCATTTCTGCCTATGTCCTCTACGTCCTTCATCACTGCATCGCCGTCGTTTGCAAGTTTATCCACATCATCCTTCTGCACTGTATGATCGCCATCTCTGCTGCTATATTCATCCTGCGTTTCAGTGCCACCGTCTCCACCGCTGCGTGTATCCACCTCGTCTTCGTATGCTTCAACCCTCCCATGTCCATTGCTAGCTATGTCCTCTACGTCCTTCATCACCTCATCACCGTTGTTTGCACGTTTATTCAGTTCTTCCCGCGCTTTACAACTGTCTTCTCCACCTCTGTGTTCATTCTGGACTTCAGGACTACCGTCTCTACCGCCTTCATGGCCACTGTGTTCACTCCCGTGCTCACCCACCCCGTCTTGCTGCTCCACTTCATGAGTCTCGACTGCCGTGTCTATAATCCAAGGGTTGGGTCCTTGGACCGGTTCTGCAGTGGCTGCTGAACTTGTTTGATCGAAAAGAGCAGCTGTGGAAAGGCGTGATCCATAAGATGTCACGTAGCTTGTGTAATAGTATCCGAAAGTTTCTCACTTCGAAAAAATGAGAAAGCGGGGTCAGTTGGCGACATATTAATCGCCTCTGTAACAGGGGTTGAATCAAGAAACTGCTTGAATGCGTCGTGAATCACCACCATGCTAGAATCCTCCCGAATTCTGCAAAAAACATGCCAAATTTCCTTTTCGACTTGAGTGAGAATTAACGGCTTCTTATTTCCGAGAGCACATAATAACTAGAAGGTCGTTTAATCGGTGGGCATAAAGAGAACTCATGAAATGCTTACTCGATAGATTGATTGTCGAGGAAATTTACTTTTGACCAACGTTGTTCCCATCAGTAGAAAACAAGGAGTTAACAGCAGGGACAAGTGTAAGGGTAATACTAGCTCGCCCCGGCTGTGTTGTCGAAGGTAGGAGTCCATTTTGGCGCGGGCCTGCGGCTGATAGTGTTCGTCCAGTTGGCGAATAATGTCTTTGTCGACAATAGCGGAAATAGTGTTAGGAATAGTGGGAAGTCTGTGTTCATCCGCCATTCCATGCAAGAAAGTCCAATGGAGAGCTGCGCCGCGAAAGTTCTGGACTACACAACCGAATTGCTGGTTTGAGTACGAGTCAGCGAGCCCCTGAAGATGTGCGAGGGTCCCACGCATTGGCGATTTATCGAAGGAGACAGCGCCTTCCTTTTCGAGAGAAAAGAGACTATGGTGGTAAAACTCCTTGAACTCGATAAGTAGTCCTTGCCAATTCTCCAATTTCCTCCAGCGGTCCTTGACTTTTTGCCCCTCGACCATCTGCGGTGTTATGCAGTTTGCATGCGAAGGAGGTAGTGGAATGGGATGTTCTGGACTGCTGTGTAGTATTTCTAGATCTAATAAACGATAAGCTGTCAATAAAGCAGACACCTGGTCACTGTATTTAGCAGTAAGTTTCTGCGTCACCGTTCCAATGGTAGATTGAGGATCTCCAAGAAGTTGGCGGATCACGAGAGACTCCTGCGTAGAAGATGTGGAAAGGGAATGTTCATAGTTTTGTAGGTTTACTGCGAGCCGCTAATAAGACTGTGGTCAATAGGTATCACTACGGTGCATGATGTGAGTACATACGAAGCATGGGCTACCTTCTGGGAATACATGTGCCAGATTACTTAAGATATCTATCCTATGCAGAGGATAGTTCCAAATGATGGAGCATCGACTCCGGAAATTACTAACTGCTTTCAAGTTAAGTAGGTTAGTACATTGCACCGACTCGGAATCAAAGGTATGTTTGAGAACGCACCACTATTCGCATCTGGGAAGACAGATGCATTATGCTCCATGGCCACTCGTTAAACAGAGCTGGATTGGAATAGATACTAGTCGGCGAATTATAGGAACATAGATACTGAGGGAAGAGGACTCGTCGGAGTAATGGACTCTGATACTTGTCGCTCTCATCACAAAGCATCACAACAGACTTTAGGGCCGGCCCGGTATGTCATCCACATATGCAGTCAAAGCGGCGCAGCGGCTGCTTTCTTTCATTGACTCGGAAGTTGCTCGGAAGGGCACAGCAATTCCTATTCATGGAGGAATACAGTACATAACAGATTCACTGTAGCTACAACAAGTTATTTAATCACATAATGAAATATAAAATCATGCCAAGGCAATACTTATCGCTAGTAAAAACAACATAAACTTGAATGGCAGATACACCAATGAAAGTTATACAGTCACTGTAAATACTGCCAGCAGATGACGATGAGCCAAAAATGTACAGAAATATAACGTACAATCTTCTCTTTATTTTTCCCGCTGCCCGCCGACATTGTAATTGGGATCATACACATCTGGCCCCCCCTAGTCACTGTGGGGTGGCATGCTGGTTGAAGTGAACCCTAAAGTTTTCTAGGAAGTGAGGACGGGAGTCTCGCCGTGGAAATATACTACCCTCTTGACATTGTCTCTTGGAAGATCCAGCCGATTCTTCGTCACTTTCATTCAAGTGCTTTCCTAGAGGAACAGAAGCATAAACTGAATACCGACCCTGTTCATCCAGAGTGTACTTTTCGAGCGCTTCCAGGAGTATTGTGCGATATGCTTGATGAGTCGCAATATTGTCTGCCAAGATATAGGGCATCCTTGAGTAGGTTGCATTGATCAAGTGCTGTAAGAATGGTGCAAAGTCTTTCCAATACGGAGGCAGGTGTGGCAAGATGAATAGTTCAAAGGCCTCAAGGGTAATCGATTTCTGGCTGGCTAAGTCGAGTCGGTTCTCGATTACAAACCACTTGTTGAGTGTGATCTGTTTGTCCTCTTCCATGGCTTGACGCAGTTGGCCACCAGGACCTTCCGTATAGTGACAGATAGTTAACATTGTGTTTAAGAGACATTCCAAGTCATGTCCGGCATGATGCCTGAACCGGCCGTCATTCGTGGGCTTCAAGGATTCAATCGCCATGAAAGGTAAAGTTCCCTAACATGGAAAGGTAAACAGAATGATTTATAACATCAATAAAGTGATGTCTCACCAAAGTCTGGTATGTATCTTCTTCTAGAGACCTCATAAAATCACAGTCTATTATCATCCCAGATGATTCAATGGCCTCCACGGTACCCCTTTCACCAACAGAGGATACATGTGCAGGAGTAGCGACAGATCCTTTGGGGACGTGGGCCGAGTTATTAGGTTGAACATTGGGATACAAAGACAAAGGCTGAGCACCAGGAGACTCAGACGATGCGTTTACAACAGTAGATGAACCAGTAGATGAGGGTTGAATAGCCGTAGATGAATCTGGAAGAACAGGAGATTGCATAACAGGTTCGACCACAGGGGCCGCATCAGATGTTGAGTCTGATTGAGAGGTGGGATCGACATCGCATCGGGCATCGGCTTCGGCGCAGGCAAGTTTACGAAGTTCAGAAGGGGCTTTGTCGGGCTCATAGTCCCAGATGCGGTTGATCAAAATGTTGTTGATCGACAGATCAGCGTGGATAACCTTGGCCTTCGTGTTAAAAAAATCTAGCACTGACGACGTGTCAATGATATTTTCATGAATATGATTAAAGGACATACTGTTAACGATATCAAGAAATGCAGAAACAAATTCATGTTTAGAACGAAAAGTAGTGATAGGATCCCCGATGGTCGCCGTGACCATGCGTCGCTGGTGACGAGCAAGAGGTTTACCGTTCAACATGCTACGGATTGTATCTGTTGAGACCACACAGTCTTGCCCGATGCGATACGAAGGACAGGCGTGCTTGAAGAGGAAACCATATGGATCACTCTTGACAGCCTTTTCAATGTGTTGCACATAGTGAATCTTGGAGGTGCTAGTATCTGCAAGAACCCAACTGTCCTTCAAAATGAAGAAGCGATTCTCTTTGTCTTTCACAATCCAGACTCTGGTTCCTCGACCAAATAGAACCGGAGAGGCATGGACGAGCTTGACGACATCGAACGTGACTGTTGTGGCGATTTTTGAGTCATATTCACAGCCGTGAACAGCGATACTTAGCACTTCATTGGTCTTAGCATCGAGCGTCATGCTCGTATCCCAGCCAAGGGTCTGCGGGGGAGCGAAGCAAAAAGCATAAATGATCCTGAGAAAGGTCACAAAGCTCAGCCCGGTCATATTGAACGCCTTGGTATATGTTTGGCCTGCGCAGTCCACAACCACAAAAATGTATTCGAGATGCGCAGGTTCCCCGAATATACCAAGAGCACGGACAAACTGCCTCTGGTACTGCACATCAAATATAATGGCCGCTTTTTCAGCAATCTGCGTGACAACATGCGACTCGGCCCCGGTCTTCTGGCCAGTGACCTCAATGAAAGAATAAATCTTCCGCCAATGAATTCTGTCTTCTAGACTCTTGCTGCCAGTCGACACACTGTCTTGATCGACGACACAGATATCAGGCTTGAGAAGAGTGTAGCCCCCAACAGGTGCTAGCGTGGAAGTACTCCAATCGAAAGCGCGATCGGCAGGAGGACCAGCAGGAGGATTGTTGGGCAAACCATCAGGAAGAGGAGGAGGGTGGTGAATAGCGGATAGGTTGTTTGAAATGTTGGTCAACCAGAAAGCTATTTCGAAGTCACTCATGTCCTTCGGTGCGCTTGCGTAAGACCCTTTGCGATCGTTGTAAATTTGGGGACAAGCCTTGACCTTGTGAAGAACAAATGGATAGGAACCGAGTTTATCATCTGGAAACACGACATTTTCAATCCATTGCGCGGAATCTGTGTCGATGTTTTGTTGCGCGTGACTCGGATTCTTGAGTAAAATATTCAAGAAAGTGCTGTTAACCTCGTTTCTGCGCAACTTGGGGGTCGTGGTGACCTTCGAAGGTGTTTGGGTAGGGTTAGACTCCGTGTCAGATTCACCAAACGCCAAAGGCAGTTCCGACTTGATATATTCCTTGAATTTATCGGGATTACCCAGAGCGGAGAAGTTCGTAGTGACAGGGAGTACAGGGAAGATAGGCCCGGGTCCTGAGCCAGTCTTGCGTTCAGACATTTCGGAAGGAAGAAAACCAGCAAGTAGATCGTCGTAGTCAGAATAAATGTAGGGGTCCCCGAATAATCCAGGGGCGTCGAAATGAGGCAGGTAAGCCATTGCGCCAGGAACAGCTTTTGAAGCGCTACTAGACGTACTATGAGAACGAGCAAACGAGTCAGAAGCTTAAATTGATTACATAATACTGTCATAGAGACATTTCACACAATTTGGCATTCAATATTCATCAAGCATTCATTTACATTTCTAGAACCTGAGTACCCGGGCCCGGACATTCGCAACGGGCTTCCGAATGCTTGGACTCAGACGCATTTCCAAGCCAGTTCAAATGCTGAATACTCGCTTAAGCGCTTCGCGTGAAGCACTTAAGCGAGTAAGCGCTTCACTCCGGGCCCTCGCCAATATGTTTGGACATTTGCCATGAGTCGAAATCAATGTCATGCCTACCAAATCTTGAAACCACCCTGACTGCGGACCACTCTCTAAGTTTCACGTGCCGCCAGCACATCGGCTCACATCGCCGTGCACAGGTGAATGATCGCCGCTTGTTTATGAAGGTGTGTCTGTGGCCATCTGCGCTCCGGCTGAGAGATCGAATAACGGAGGAAGCTTTGCATGTGCGTCTGCTGTCGTAGCGCACAATTTTCGGGGCGGCTGCGATGTGGACAGGCAAATTTCAGGCAAAATGGTAGAACTAATAGTGCTTTGCTTGCAATCTTAAACACACTCTCAAGAATGGATATACCAGGAGTAGATACAAAAATCTTAAATCTATTTAACCAGGACTGACAGCCACGCTCACTGCACAGATAAAGGTCAAAAAAGCTCAGACAGCGGCGTGAATTCAGCACTCCAATACACACCTACGAGTTATAATTGATCATCGCAAAATAATGGACTTGGCACGCTGAGAGATCATTGTCAGAGGACCACCCCTAACAAGTGTCGTTGAACCTGTGGAAGCGGAGCGATTCCTAAGGTAGCCAGGTTTGTTGGAACTAGCCTCTGTACTTCTCTTCAGCTGGATGAGGTCATTTCTCAGCAACGCTGCATAGTGTTGAATCATTTCGTCGACGATCTCGCTTGGAGTCCAGGGTGGCAATGTACACGCAGTGATAGTGGAGTGCGACCCGCGAACAATAAATGGCTGGCATTTGGCCCAACTAGCCAACTTACCGAGAAAGCGAAAGCATACAGGGCAACAGCGTTTTGATACCCCAATCACTCGCTGATAGTTCTGTTTCATACAATTAAGAGTTCATTCACAGATAGATGAATAGAGAACACTCACGCCCATTTTCGATATGATCGACGAATATGTTTCGGCATCAAGGTACCCGATATTACTAGATTGTTGGCCATGTTGGATGAAGTCGTCAAGGAAGGTTGCTAAACTCATTTCACAGTGGACGGAGCCTTTAAAGGTCTGTTTATCGTTGGCAAGATTCGCGATGTAAGCGTAGCCCAGAGGAGTGCGTAGTCCATTGACCAACTTCTCCAGATTGGCAGTGACAGTGCTCCCATCTGCCCCCGCTTCGCTCCAATGTTCGAGCTCCTCGAGAATGGCCGCCGCAGTGGCATTCAAGTCGACATGTTCCGGATCCATTTTGATGAGTTCGGCCAATTCAGAGAGTGTTTGTTTGAGCGAGTTGAGGTCAAAGGAGCCGGTGTGTCGGTCCTTCCATTTGGCCAACGCTGACGAAGCAGATCCTGACAAAGTTTGGGCTTTTGACGCCTCAGTTGCAAGTTTCTCAAGAAACTCAAGTAAAGCAGTGTTGCTGACGGCTATTTCTTGCGAGTAAAGGTCTTTGTTCACGTCTGGCACATCCTGTTTGGGTTCCGGGAAGTACTGCAAACTTTGGAGGAGATCGCGCCAAGGTAAAAGGTCATCTGACGCCAACGGGGACAACAGGATCTGGGCTTTGATAGAGGTGGAAACAGTTGGCAGGGGCCCACGACGGGACATGAGATATGAAACAATTATTTCCACTGCTTCGAAATGAGACAGTGATAGCTTCAACCAGCCTATGTGATCCTCTGGATGCACGGCCTCCATGTCGTCTTCACATCCTGGGCTAGGTTGGTTGGTTTCGTTCGTAGCGCAGATTTCTTTGCCGTTTGACTTTTGCTTCGAGGAGGAAATAAGAAGAGGACTCAAATTAGCAAGATGCGCAGTGAGAGCATGTCCGTTGGCTAAGCGTAGCAATGCATATGCATACACCTGAGCATCCGACAGAGCCTTCTTGAATGTAGCAGATGGTGGAGTACCCTTCCCCTTTGCCATAGTAGCAACCTGGTGCAAACTCTGCTCGAACTTCTCTAGGAGATGCAGGAAGATTATGTGGAACTCTCTGCAGGTCTTGTCGGTGTAAATTAATTTCGGCGGTGAAGAGCGACTGGCAAGGTCCAATAAGTTGGGAATTTCAGCTTTATTGACCAGGGAATCTGTTATGTTCCATCCTATGAAATCTGTGAGGAATAAGCGGTCATGCTGCAGTTTGTCGGACTCCTTGATTTCAAGTTCATCAACGAGATGCACAACGTGGAGAGACTGGGATGGAAGGGGAACAGCCTCCGCGTTAATACGCTGAAGAGCACGAAGAAAGGGTTGCCCAACCCTGGAATTGGTAAATCGTGAAAGGATCTTTTGGTGTGCGGTGGCTGCGACGTATCGAAACATGTGCGCAAGGTAAGAAGGAGCATTGTCAGGGTTAGGATCATTACAGTAATCCGCGAAGATATTGCACAAGAGCCAGAGGTGGGTTGATAATGTGGGCGTGCTCCTGTTGTGAAAATTATGAGTAAGCGACAGGAACATAATTGTCAAGTATTTACCATTTGGATTCCATATCCACCATATAGCTGAGCGCTGTTCGTCCACTAAGATCACTAGGTGCCTCGGTGTCGCCGAGGCTTGGGCTATTCGAGAGCGAATGAGAACTCGGGTTGGCGATGCGGTCATTGCGAACAAAGGTAAAGCAGTATGAGGCCACGGATTCGATGCCACGCGCAACGGTGGCCAGGATGCCAGTCTGTTCTCCAGAATTTTCAGGTTCAGCCATAGCTCCGACTGTGCAGTTCCATTCAGAGGTGACACAGCTGGTGACTTCGATGGTGTTCAAATCGTACTTAATCGCAGCAGCAACGACATCAAAGTCAGCATTCGCCAGTTGTGCAAAAGCTCCAGTGACATTCACAGCTTGAGCATTGTTGTATTCCAAACTATAGAGGTTGTCAACGGTGTCAATGGGATGCACCCTGGGAAGGTACGAGAGCAAACTGGTTATAGTACGGAAAGCAAGAATATTTTCTGGAACTGAGTGCGCAGAGCGCTGCTTGACAGCCATATTGGTGAGCAAGCATAGCGCAGTGGAGACGGATATATATAATGCCCAAGCCCAGCCTACGGGGGGCAGATTTTCGTAAAACCATTCCGTATAATGATTGGACATTTCGTTAGGGACGTTAATCTTTCGAGGAGCAAGGCGTGGCCTGGTTCAGATGAGAAGTCGACAGTTTGAAGTTACGGTGATGTTGAACTCAGATCGGAAGTGATTACATATGCGCACACTTCTTGAACTCCGCGAGGCGTGGGATGGCGAGCATGTCAGAAACTCCTAGTTGTGCAGGTTATGTCGATTTAGATTGCGCGGAGGAAAGAATATCAAGAATCTCGATTGAATCTCGATTGAGCATCTAAAATAAAAAGTGAATGCAGGATGTAGCATTATAGAAATGACTCTCGTTGATCACAATGAATTATACCTTCTTGTACGACTTGAGAAAATGATATGATTGCTGCAATCTTGTGCCATATTTTGGTAGAACTAATCCCTTATGAACAGCGGGAGTTTCCCGAGGACTTGCTCGCAATCCTTAAATCCCAGGATTTTAACTGGAGTTCGGCCCGTCAAGTGGATTCCAATGTTGCGGATTTCATTTTACCTAAATGCTGTCTGGCACGTGTACGGGGATAATTAAATTGCGATGCGCGATTAATCTCTTCACAAACGATGACTGATCGGCGTACTTATCGTCCCTGCACAGGTGTCTCGACTTGTTTAATTCAAAGCAATGACTTGAGCGGAAGAGTTTGTCAGATTGTTCTAGAACTATATGACTAAAATTTCGGCATTTAATTTCCGACTACTCAGGGCTATGATCCCATCATGTCTTTTCCGGTCTCATGCCGAGCGGTACCTAAATGGGTGGCCTTTACCTGTACTTCCCGACTTCTCCAACTTGAGCGCAATCCTGTGAATTATAATTCCATTTTGCTTTCTCTCATGTTCGCTCATGGATTCACGAACGCAAGTATGCTAATTTCTATGTGGCTAGCATTCCATGCAGTGGAGGAGCAATGTGGGAATGACATCAGATCGACAGCACCATTTGTCGATGTGATTGCCGCCCAAATGAGTCAGAATCCAGTTGTGTTACGCCCGGGGTCCTTGCTACTTTGACTTGTAGGTGCTCCTCCACGACCAGCTCATTTGTACCGTTTTCACATTGGGGGTATCCAGATATAGATGTCTCGAGTATGCGAATAATCAAGACAATGAGATATTTAAACTATTTCAAGGAATAAAAATGAATTTATCGTTTAAAATACCGAGCAAAGTGATGTGCAGTTCGGTACGCTCAGTCTTATTTATAATTTCAGTGTATAAGAAATCCTTTGTTTAACGTTAACAAAAGATTTATCATATTTTTGAATTTTAAACAGCACTGAGCATACTGCATCGCACACCACCTTTCCCAGATAGTAATTGGATAGTAAATGCCTTTTTATTCTCGGAAATACTTTAAATATTCAACCGCCTTATTAAATCCCATGCTGGAGATTTATATCTGGATACCTCCGATGTGTTTGCAGTGTTTTCCACACATTCAGCGTGATTTCCCAGCATTGCACCATTATGATGATGTCTCTCGACCTCTTGTGGCGTGTGGGCACGTGACAAGATAAGATGAGATATGGCGTTGCATAGAGTCCCATGACAAAATCCGCTCAAGCGGTCGCCCCGTCATAGCGCTCTTCCAAGCCCCCTCACCTGTATGGTCCAGGGCAACACACCAGACGCCACAGGGAAGCCGCAGAACTCAGCTTACGGTGCGATGGGGTCGATTGGTGGACGGAACTACTTAGGGAAGTCGGACCCAATTCGCAGTCCCCAGCTCCTCGATCACGATTGCCTCTGGTACCTGTTTGTGCGCCCGGATAGCGACGATGTAGTTTCAACATACCCAGAACACGCTGCTTTCCATTCGGTCTGGTTCACGAGGGAACAAACCTTCGATCCGGGCTTTATATGCCGGCTGGTTGACCGCGCCAAGGTGGTGCTCAAGGGTGCTGTCAGGGCAACACTAAAACTAGTGTGACAAGGCCACCAACAACAAGACAAGCAAGAGGAGAGAGAGAAAGAGAGGAGACT
>JAEKIV010000562.1:6328-41656 GCA_016801325.1 Hypholoma fasciculare
TATTCCCTGGTCTATCCTCGACCACTTGGTCTGCTAGCTGCTCCAAGTGACCCTAACAGGTCGGCACCGTATTCTCCAGTTTTGTCACTGTCTTTGACTATGCTGTACTCCGCCGGCGCCGACGTGGCGTGGATCTGTGCACCCCTCTTCCAGAATTCAAGTGCGCGGCTGAAGGCAGTGTCGACACTGGAGTTCAACGTGACTGAGAAAGTAGCTTTGATTGGTATATACATTGACGATTTAATCTATCATATATTTTATTGTTAATGTGCTCCTGGTGTGAATCGTGTGAATGAAATTTATTCTGTGTATTACAAGGATGTAGGTAGGAGACTGAGGCCGCTAGGTAGTGTATGTAGGCGCGAGTCATGTCTAGCGAGCCCTACAGCACCGCCACTCATGCTTACCTAGGCTATCGTGCCTACTGTGCTTCCGTTGCGCCCGCGCTTGGCCCGCGCACAATTATGTAGACTACATATCATTGTGTGTGCGCTACATAGGGATTTTATTTTTCCTGATGTATGACAGTGTCGTATATTGTATATACTCCTGTAACGGTGTATGGGTCAGATTTTGCGTCCACCTTGTCCCATGACCCTAGGACGAATCATTTTGAATAGTACAGTAATACATATCACGTGCACCAGCGCTAACACGTTTCCGCGTTACACCTGTCCCTGCACCTGTGCTTACCCGCACAGCACGAGCACCTCCTGCTCACACCAGCACCTACTGGTCTCACCAAGACTTCCAAGGCCAGCACCAGCACCAGAACCAGCAAGACCTACCAGCACGTACACGCATAACCAAGCCCAGCACCTGCTACACGCACCACCAGCACCTCCAGACCACCAGCACCAAGACCAGCACCTACACGCACCAGCACCAGCCCCTACCCACACCCAGATCAGCAAGACCACCGCCGACTCCTGCTCGCACCAACACCAGCACTAGTAACAGCACTACCAAAA
Source organism: Hypholoma fasciculare (assembly GCA_016801325.1). Lineage (NCBI taxonomy): Eukaryota > Fungi > Basidiomycota > Agaricomycetes > Agaricales > Strophariaceae > Hypholoma > Hypholoma fasciculare. Next base: position 7,300 of record JAEKIV010000562.1, read on the forward strand.
GTACTACCCAGAGAAGGAAACACGATGGACGCCTCCACCGACCCCGACGCCCCGCTCACCGCGGTGCAGCAGCAGGCATTAAACCAGCTGCGCGACCTGACGAACGGCGCAGACGACGACGTCGCGGCGGGCGTGCTGCGCGCTGTTGAGTGGGATGTGCAGGTGCGTTTTCGTTGGGTTTTGATTCACTTTCTCATTTCTTTTCTCCTTTTCTTGGATTTTCTTCCGTTTCCTTTTCCTTGGGCGCTTGAAATCACCGATGATCGATGCTGACTGACTGAAAACGACAGCGCGCCGCAGATCTCATCTTCGGCTCGGGCGCCCCGCCCCCGCCCCCAGCAGCACCACCACCACCACGCCAGCCAACATTCGAGCCGCTCGACATCGACGACACGCTGCAGGGCCAGGGCGCTGGGCCCGCTCCGCGCCGGGTGAGTCTCCTCTCCCCGCCTCATTCCGCCCTGCAGTGTACTCATGCCTCTGATTTCTTTCCTCCTTTCTCTGTCCCACCCGCACGCAAAACACAGCCCGCACACCAAGCATCCACCCTCCTCACCCTCGCCCGGCCCCTCCTCACGCTCCTCTCCATCCCCTTACACATCCTCGCAGCCCTCGCGCGGCTCCTCCTCGCCGCCCTGCGCCTGCCCGTGCCGACGTTCCCCTTCCCCGCCCTGCGCTTCGCCGGGCTCTCGTTCTACCGCTCGGGCCGCTGGGGGCTCGGCGGGAGCGGCGGACGCTGGGGCGGCGGCGGCAGTGGTGCAGGCAGGGGTAGTGGTGGTGGTGGTAGTGGTAGTGGGGGGAGAAACGCGCAAGAGCGCTGGGTGCGCGAGCTCGAGGAGGAGACGGGCGCTTTGGCGCGCGGCGCGGCGGCCTCGGGCGTCGGCACGGGCGCGAGCACGTCGCTTGCCGGTGGTAGTGCGGGGTTGGTCGCCCGTGCAGGTGGGAGCAGCGCAAGTGGAAGTGGTAGCGGTGGAGGAGGCAACGGGGAGGACGCGCGGCGCGTCCTCCCCGCCTTCCTGCCCTGCACATACGAAGAGTTCCTGCGCACGTGTGCGCGGGACGCGCGGATCGGGTGCGTCGTCCTGGTGAGCGCGGAGCATGACGCCGTCGCGGCGTTCAAGCGGTGCGTCTCCTTCCTCCTTCTCTCTTCCTCTTCCTCCACACTAACACCTCCCACCCACAGCACAACGCTCGTCGACCCATCCTTCGTGCGCCTGCTCGACGAGCACAACATCCTCGTCTGGGGCGGCGACGTCCGCGAGTCCGACGCCTGGTCCGGTGTGTCCTCCTCCTTCCATCCTCCCCATCCCTCCCACCAACACTAACCACCTCTCCCCTCCCACAGCCGCCGAAAAACTGCAAGCCACAACCTACCCCTTCGTCGCCTTCCTCGCCCTACAGCCCTCGCGCGCGCCCACCTCCTCCCTGCGCTCCGCCCCCTCCTCCTCGCAACACACCCTCACCGTCCTCTCCCGCCACCAAGGGCCCTCCACCCCCTCTTCCCCCTCCACCACCACCACCCCCGGCCCGACCTCCGCGCACACCCTCAGCACCCACCTAAACGACCAGCTCCTCCCACGCGTCGCGCCCTTCCTCACGCGCATCACCGCCGCGCAGCGCGAACGCGAACGCGACAGAGAACTCCGCGCGGAGCAGGACCGGGCGTTCAAGAGCGCCGCCGCGCGGGACAAGGCGCGCATCGAGTCCTTGCTCGCCGCCGAGCGCGCCGCCGCGCAATCCGCAGCGGAGGCTGCGCGCGCGGAGGCCGAGGCAAGGGCGAGGGAGGAGGCTGAGGCGGTTCAGAAGGAAAGGAGGAAGGAGGAGAGGGTGGCGTGGCGGAGGTGGACGCGGCGCGCTATTGTGTCTTCCCTACCTGACACACCCCAGGGCGGAAGTGCGGCGGGAGGAGGAGGTGGGCTGCGCCTCGCCGTACGCCTGCCGACCGGCGCGCGCCTCGTGCGCGCGTTCGACAGCACCGCGACGCTCACGACGCTGTACGCCGTCGTCGACGCCGCTTTGCTCCCTGGCGACCTCTCACCCACGGACGACCCTGCCTCCCCACCAACGCCCACCCAGCCCAAACACGCCGCCGCGCTCACCGCACACGACGCGGAGCGCACGCTCGAGGCGCACATCCTCTCCACCTCTTCCTCATTCACCTCCCACACCTTCTCAACTTCAACCTCCTCCACCTCCTCCACCACCACCTCAACCTCAACCTCAACCTCAACCTCCACTACCACCGGGGATGCACCCTTCAACACCTACTTCCCCTTCCTCATCGCCACCGCCTACCCGCGCTCCGAACTGCGCTGGTCCCCGCGCACGCGGCTCGCGGACGTGGGCGCGCTGCGCGGCGGCGGGCAGGTCGTCGTCGAGCTGGTCGAGCGGGACGACGGGCGGCGTCAGCGCGCGGGGTCGAAGGCGAAGGCGAAGGCGACGGAGAAGGAGAAGGCGAAAGCCAAAGCCAGCTCGCCTCAGTCGAAAGCTGGCTTGGCGAAGGTAGGCGGGGGGGCGGGAGCAGCAGCGGGGGCAGCGGAGGAGGAGGAGGATAAAGAGGATTCGGACGACGGGTACGCGACGGAGGAGAGCGAGTAGTTTGCTCGTCTTCAACTTTTCCTAGCTTAGCTTCACGCATATGATGTAGATAGAGACGTATTATCGTAGTATCCCTACCCTATCCACATCCGCATCCGCATCCGTACCCGTACATAGTCATAGTCGTAGACGTAGAAGTAGGTAGACGGACATACATATGGAAGGCAGAACAGCGCATGTAGATCGAAGAGCGCGCGTCCCACACACAAGAGATCGCATAACACAGTCGCAAGAGCATATATAAAAACCATTATTTCTTCTCGTCCCTTCCATACATATCATATCATAGCAAGCAAACAAGAACGCGCTCCTACACCCATACCAGCTCCAATGCACTCATATGCCTTCCAAATCCCGATGCACGGCGCCTATTCCTTCCAAACCACTGAGGTCGAATGGCGGCGGCCAGCATTGAATTTAGATCTATTGGCTGAGGATCGTGCGCACGAACGACTCGTAGTTCACATTCCCGTCTCTACCAAAAAAAAAAAGCCATGACCATTAGCATCTCACTCACGACGCGGCGCCAACGCAATAAGCCAACACAAAACCCAAGAAAAAAACCCAGGAAAAAGAAAAGGCCGAAAGCAAAACCCAAGGCCAAGCCCAAAACCCAAAGAAAACCAACTCAAAAGAAAAACCAGCCAACACTCACGCGCCGATCTGCACCCCCTTCAACAGCTCATCGACCTCCTCATCGGACATCTTCTCGCCGAGCTGGGTGAGGACGTAGCGCAGCTCGCCCGCGCCGATGAAGCCGTTGCCTTCCTTGTCGAACACCTGGAAGCCGCGGATGAACTCCTCTGTTCGTTTCGTTTCCCGACCGACCGATACGCAGACGCAGACGCAGACGCATGGACAAGCACATGAAGAGAGGAAATCGTCAGCGCAGGGTCATTCTCCACACAGCCCATAGCGGAGCACGCCACGCCACGCGGTCCAGAGGAGTGCAGCGCAGCGCACACCAACCAGGGCAGAGAGGGGCAAAGCAGAGCAGGACGCACCAGGGGTGCCCGCGGGCTTGAACCCGTCTGGCCGGTTCAGGATCGCGAGGAAGGTCTTGTAGTCCACTGGTTGCGTATGCACGTGCGCGCGAGGCGGGCGATCGTTGGGCGGAGGGAGGGCGGAGGGCAAGGGCAAGAGCAAAGGCGGTTATGGGCAACGGCATGGGTAAGGAAGGCCAACACGGTAGGATCACGGGAGGGCAGAGCAGAGCGGGCAAGATCAACAGTCAGCACACACTAGGGCAGGGGAAGAGAAGCGCGCCCACCATCGCGCGGGGCAGCCGCCACAATATCCGCGACCTCCGCCTGGGTAGGGTTCTGGCCCAGCGCGCGGAGGAGGTCGCCGAGCGTGTCGCGCGGGACGGCGCCCGTGCCGCGCTTGTCGAACAGCGCGAAGGCCTCTTTGTACTCTACCATCAATACCACCTGCATCAGCACCACCCCTACGCGCGTAGATGCACAGCACACACGTACCTGCGTTGTCGCTCTACAAAGGAGGCAGAGGGGGGGTAAGCACACGACGCGTCGCAGAAGGGGCGGGGACGCACCATCGTATCGTTCGTTCGTTCGTGTGTAGGTAGGGGTAGGAGTATGGAGGCAGGCAAGCAGGTAGGTGGAGTTCAACAAGCATGCACGATGCGCCCAACCACCCCATCGCGGGTATTTGGTCCTATTATGCACGGGCCTTAGATCTGACGCGTCCCATGTCCGCGTCACCGCCAATCTCCTCCAACCCACCATGGACACCGACCCGCTCGCCGACGCCCCTCCGCCACGATACACCCTCGAGTCCGAGGACGAGGACGAGTACCCGTCCCCCCCTTCCCTCTCCTCAGCCCCTCCAAAACCGCACACCCTCACCCTGCGCGGCGCCCTCCCCCCCAACCTCCCGCTCCTCCTCGCCTCCGGCGCCCCCTCTGGACCCTGGGCATCCGGCGCCTCACTAGGCGAACAGACCGGCGCGCTCTTCATCGACACCATCCAAGTAGGATTGCTCTTCGCTCCTGCATGGACGCGCGCAAACGTCCTCGTGTCCGAGGCGACCGCGCGCATCCCGCCGAGTGCGATGGCGCCGTACGCCGCGTTCGTGTTGTGCACTGCGCAGCCCTCCTCTCTCGCTATTGTCGCGGACTATGCGGCCCCGGCGTACGCCGCGCCCGCGCCGATCGCGGTGCATGACGCGCCGCTGCGGGTACTTTCGACGGGCGCGTTCTCCGTGCGTCTCCTTTCTTTCCTCCCTCCCTTCCCGCCTACAAACGTTAACCCACCCCCACACACAGGACCCCGCCGCATCCCCCTTCGCCCCGCCCAACCTCCTCACAGGCACGCCCGCCGCCTTCCTCGCCGCCGCCTCCTTCCCCATCCCCTCCTCCCCTTCCACTACCACCACCTCCTCCACAACCACCTCCTCTTCCCCCTCCTCCACAACCCAACCCCCACCAAGCACCACCGCCCTCCTCCTCCCCTCCCCACACATCCCCGCCCCCGCCCCGCGCGCCATCGTCCATACCGGCATCTTCTCTTCCACCACCCTCGACGACGGCGACGGCGCGCACACAACCACGCCCTACCCCCCCGTGCTCATCGCAGATGCCCACCGCCTCGCATTCGCCGCCCTCGGCGAGCCCGCCGCGCGCGCGTGGGCCCTGCCTGCGGACGCCAGCTCAGGCGCAAGTACGGGAGAAAAGACGGGAGGAGGAGCAGGGAAAGCGCGTCGCCCGCGGGACACGGGCGAGGGCGGGATGTACATCTAGACCCTATCTGCGCTAACCTGGGCTGTGTTGTATTGCGAGAAGCAAGAAGTGAAGAGATAAAAAAGTTGTATTGCACGAAGTAAAGAAGGATTTTGGTACTGCACGAAATAAAATAATTTTTGTATTCCATGAAATAGAACCCATCTGTGCGTTAGTCCTACCTCTGCGAGTCGTCCTGCGCACCCACACCCGCGCGCCCTTTCAGCGCGTCCCCTCCCTTTCAGCGCGCGCGCGCAAGAGCACCAACACTCCCACCAACACTCCCACCAACACCAACACCAACACCAACACAACCCACTAGTCTCTAACCTAAGTATTACACCCCACCGCCAAAATGGCACGCCAAAAACCAAATCACACGCGCACGCACCGCTCTCCCAGCCCACCGTCCGAATATAATTAATATCCATCACCCAAATCCAACGCAAAACATCCCGCACCCCACCGCCCACCGAGCATCGAGCGCCACCACCACCACCACCACCACCACCACGCACAAACCGCGCAGTGCCCGATCCACGCCTTCTCCACAAAATCTGCGAGCCTCCAAAACAAGCGCGAACACCCCAAAACAAGCGCGCCGCTCCAGATACCCACCCACCCGCAAAGCTCCAACAAAATCCAGCGAGGCTTCAAATACTAACCGCCAAGCTCCTTGAAAAAGTCTAAAGACCATGAATCCAAAAGAAATCTACGCCCCAAATCCACGCCCCTCAACTTCACCAGTGACAAAATACACGAAGTTCCATGGCAAACCCTTCTAATACCCTCCATCATAACTTCTACTCTCCAACATATCTACGACCCTCCAACTTCCTTCAAAAAACAACGGCTCCCCAACCCGAAGACCCATAACGGGCGATCCCACACCACTACATACCACAACTACCATGACCCCATTCGCATTCGCATTCGTGCGCCGTCTCAGTCGTCGGAGGAGTATTTGTGCCGCCGTGCGTCTTCTCCCCTCGTATATCATATGCGTCTTATTTACACATACGCAACGGAAACGCACAGCCAGACCCGCTTCTCTTCTCTTCTCAATTCAAAAAAAAACGAAGAAACTCAGCATCTACATAGTATTCATTCGCTTATTCGGCTCCGGAGTCAATTCGGTGTAAGGATATTAATATTATCAGCCGACGCCAAAATAGGCGCCCACCCCGAGCAATTTGAATATTATACACGCCTCATCATTATAGAAGACACAATCGAGCCCACGGCATGACGCATCTCCGACGTCCCAAAGGGCGAAAATGCTTTCGTCTCTACAGTGCAGCTAGTAAAGCAAGCACCCGCCTACCTCCTCTCCAAACCCCCGCTTCGCTGCTCAATAGTACGCACATCAGCCCCAGGGCAAGTGCCTACCTCAGGTGCCCGCTATGTATACAACCTATGTAAAGAGCCCACCCTCAAGCGCTGCGCACTTCCGCAAGCCAACCAGCCAGCCAGCGGCGCCCCGGCGCTCCCACCGGTGATGTATATCCCTCCGAGTTCGAAAATTCCTGTCCTCGAAGCCCCTCTGACCGTCAAGAACTGACTGAAATCCCTCTGACGACAAATCCCCACGCACACGTCCACCGCACGGTGCGCGTCGCATCGCACAGAAATACGGGACAATAACACGCACTATCAATCCCTCCTCCCTCCCCCCCCCGCAAAAAAAAGGAAAAGGAAAAGGAAAGAAAGGAAAGGAAAGAAACGCAACATGTCAGCTCATCTCATGATCATCGCGAAAGCCCGCCGGGCGCTTCACGTCCCACCGCCCATCACCGCCGCCGCCGATGCCAACGTAAATCACCTGTTCCTTCGCAGCGCTGCCAGCTGCTTCCCTATTCGTTATCCTTCTTCGCTATTGCCCTATTAATCCTAGAACCCGCCTCCCTTTTAGCGCAGCGCATCCGCGCCCCTTACGCACGCACACCCAAACCCGACGCGCCGTGGACCAGCCTCGAGGCTCGCACCACGGGCACTGTCTTGCCAGCACAGCCCGCCGCGTGATGAATATCGGCCGGTGCGTCCGTGGTACCGGTCTGGCGAACCTGCTTTGTCGCCGTCCTATTAGAATTCACTTCAGTATGGTCGCGCTATTAGCACCCGCCTCGCCAACGGCCCATGAAATCCCCTTCCCACGCACCCACGCACCTGTCCGCCCCACCACACCGCATCACCTCCCCAGCGCGGAGCGCCTTCGCGCACTGAAATTGGCTGCTACTTAGCGCCGCCGCCAGTGAGCCCGTGGTCGTGGTCCTATTGTAATTTGCCTCGCCTTCGGCCCGCCCACGCACGCGCGCGCGCACCCAAACTGAACGCACCCAACCTTGCACCACCACCGCGCGCCGCCTGGCCAGCGCGGACCATTTGCGCACAACGACAATCGCATACTCTTTCGAGCCGTCAGGGAGCCCCTCGCCGTCGCTATTACTAGACTTCGCCTCGGCGCCGCACTATTTCAATGCTTCACTTTCGCCCAATCAGGGCTTTCCTCGCCCAAGCTCACCCGACACATTCACGCCACCCATGCACGCCCAGTCGCGTCCGCCCTCGTACGCCACGCGCGTCTTTTTCTCCGCGCGCCCTTCCATACTCACAATTGTCGTCATCAGCGATCACGTATGCCGCGCCCCTGCGCTTGACGGGCGCATTTGCCGTGCGTTCCTCCCTCCACTCCTATTACAACCGCCCCTCGCGCAGGACCCGTCGAACGTCAAATTCTGGTTGATTTACGCGCCAAGGCAGTGATTTTTCTGTTAGCTTCATGCGACGCAAACGTGAGCGCATTCTATACTAATGGATGCCCGTAGCATAGGGTGTCCTGCACTCGAGACGATAGTTATTTTAAATTTATTCAAAATCGAACTTGATATCCGAGTCCCCGGCGCCTGATCATGACACCACCGTGTGTCCAATGATAAACTGACCAAGGCTCAAACAGCCAAACTCGACGTCGGACCTAATGACAAATATGTATAACCGCAGACTCGTCACCTTCTATTTTACTGTTATATCAGACTCACTGGCATAAGTAGGTGTTGATACGTATTGGCTATATAAAACATTTGTTGAAACTTGAAAGCCTGCAATATTGGGTGAATGGGCTAAAACAATCGCATTGACTATATAGAAATATTGGCTAAAGAAAAGGGGTACATGGGCTAAAACAACAAGCAGGAACTAAAAGATGAGATCAAACAATGTGCAGAAGCACCTCATAAAGTACGAGAGTCGTAACAATCAGTAGTCAAGTTAGTCAAATCATTATCAGCCTCTCGTTCTGAAAGGTGTCCTCAATTTCCATCCGCATAGAATGCGTTTAAGACCCGCCAACCGCCAACCGCGCTGGCAAACCACCCTAAGATATCAAACCTCTTGTTGTGGGTCTAGTTCGGCGTCTTTCCGCGTGAGATTGAACGCCTTGATACACTCTTCTTGGCGCCTTTTGACATTCACAACATCTTCAAATGCAGCGTCTGCAGTTTGAAGAAGATCACGGACAATTTCCTGCTCCTGCATGCTCATTTCGCTGAATTGAGCTGCTAACCTATCCCTAGCTTGGGGCTGCCTGGTAAAGCTCCGCAGCGGATCGTCGTGAACGCCCTCGGAGTCTACGATGGCTGGGGGAGTAATCGTCTCGCTCGGGTTACACTTGTCCTTGATCGCTTGACAGATACAATCTTTCCATAAACTCCAAAGGGGCAAGTTGTTTGGAAAGAGCTCGTCAAGAAGGCCCACTGGTTTTGACATGTGGAAGTAGCCCATTATAAGGGCTACCGCCGTGCTGTAGCTTTTGACAGGAAATTTATAGGTACTACAGGGTGCCATATTCAAAAGTATGCCTGTTTGGATCTTCTCGAAATTTTGGGAGATAATGTATCCGTTGCATACATACGAAACTGCCAATGAAGCAAGGAAAAAGAGTTGACCGATTATTAGGCCCTGTGGGATTAACCAGAGCTGAAGACCAGACTGCAGGAGGATTATAGCCGCTGAGAATCCGATTTTAGAGTGTTTGGGGTCCTTGGGGTATTTTACCTTGAACTCGGAGCTCCGGATCGTGGCAATGGTATGCTCGCGTCCTCGAACAACAATAATATTGGATCTGTTACTGTCGAAAAAAATTCCATCGCCAGGAGGGAAACTGTTTGGTACTTTTCTTGCATTGACCAACAGGTGACCCGCCCCGAGAACAAGCGACATAGTTCCATTGCTGAGCATTCCGTAGAAAATTGTTAGAGCGGAGGGAAAATCCCCAAATAAGATGCAAAATGCGCCACATGTGAACGAGAATAGCATTGTGAAGGCAAGTACAGCCCTGATGGTGAACGAATTGGCGGGAATTTCTTGACAACGGCCATCTATGTCCACGTCAGGAAAATCTACGATTGTGATGGTGTGACCATCAACCGGGTTGGAGTCTCCATGATTACTGCCCAATTCGAGTTCCTCTTGCATGGGAGTGGTCTTCGGGTGAAAGTCCTTATCGTCCAAAGACATGTTATCGCAATGGAGGCAGAGTAAATAAGCCAATTGTTCAGTCTCTGAGCATTGTATTCCTGAGTACACCCCGACAAATTTGGGGCCTTTCTTGTCCTTGACCTCCTCCAGCTTGCTAGGATCTCCGGGGAAGAGGGTGTCCCAGACAATTGATTTGGGTATTTTCCCGTATTTGTGTGCGACAGAGTTGTTGCCTGGGGAATTGTACCATCCCATCCGCCGGCGGTCAGGGACAAGGAGTATGTTATCCAAAACAGCGATCCCCTCTTCACCGCCGAAAAAGCCCAATAGTCCGGATAAATTTCCTTGCTTGCAAGGGGTATTGGTGTTCCAATATCACGTGTTTGTAAAATGGATTCCCTAACATCGCATCTATTTCACATCAGCGTTTGTCCACCAGCGCAAGAAACTCGCCACGTACTTACCCTCACTGGACAGACGACGGCAATCGCACGGCAGGAGGCCGTTGTGTAGACATGTCTCGAGCTCAGCGGAACTTTTCGCAGGATCATTGATCAACACTACGTAGTACGCGCTGAACACCCAGGCGAAGGCGGCTATATGAAATGCGGCGTGGGGGCGAGGCGCGCGACTGTTCGACAACGAGAGACGATACAAGGAGCTGAGGCGGGTTAGTAACGGCGGGACGATGATGCGAAAGGTCAGCATCATTGTTCTAAGCCTCCTATTGCCCTAGCTGACTGATTGGGGCAGCGCGCCCCAGGCAGCACCCCAGGAATGTCCACAACCTGTGGTCCGACGTTACGCGTGCATTCGTCGTGTTACTACCCACCCCGAACCTCGTGCGCTAGCGCGGAAGGGAAGACCCTCCTACCACCGTATTGAGATAGGAACCGCAGGGTCCGCGACGAAACGAACACTGTGTTCCGCCATGGTCGTGGCGGACACAACACTGTGCGCAGATGTTCCATATTTGTACTACTACCCCACAGCTGACCACTATGCACAGGACAATACCACTCATTGGATGGCACACGCGTGCTGTGCGCAGGCTGTCGGTCTGGCTGTGTGGTAGTTAGGTTTCAAGCGTTACTTACCACTTGAACGCCAGCACCGGCGGCGCCTTTCCATGTACCCCTAGACATACCACGGCCACTGTGGATGCTCCGGACGCGCTGCGAGCGCCGCGGACCTCCGCCGCGCCGAACTGTGTTACTGTTGTGGGGAAACGTGCTCTCCCGACGCGCGCGCCGTGTCTACCGCATTTTGTCGGTGTGGCTGATGGACCTCTGGCTGAATTCATGCAAAGGTTGTCAATGGCTTATTGTAAGGTAGGAACACTATACACAATTGATGCCATCCCCACTGCGCTCCCATGCACGCCTGTGGGGTACCGCACGGCAGCACAGAGCAGTCAATACGTCTCCGCTGTAGGTTCCATTTTTTGAGCATCTCTTCTCCTTCCGCGGCTACACGCGTGTGCGACGGTCTTTCTTGAGGCTCAGCCCCTCTTCCCACCACGTTCGTGTATAATACCGTGACCCACGCACCGCTTGCAATGTCTTACCAGAGAATGAGAAATGCAAAAAGATTTCTGACTTAGAAATCTGTTAAAGGGACAGACCCATTTTTTCTATTAGTGGAATTCAAAGTTAGTGAAGCAGCCAAGAAGCAGCAACTTCAAAACTGTAATATCCATCAATGTCATAGCTACACTTCAGCTTTAGTTATCATCATTTAAATTTAAGCAAACATTTCTATGTATTCAAGTTCCACTACTACAATACGACTAGTATGTACTATGTATCTAAATACCAGTTGAATTCCGCAAGCAAGGCGTGGGCCGCCATTCGGCGGCACTTCACTCTAGTCAAGATTAATGTCGAAATCTTCGAAAGGGGATTGAAAGATTGGCCACATGACACAATATTTGAAGCGACTGGATCAGCAGAAAAGAAGGAGCATCACATGGTGTCTTTCCGCTGACTCATCTAGACAGGGAACACGCACCTTTTGTGCGCACCAGATATAAAAGTACTTGCAGGGGTAGACCGGAGGTTAAGAGGAAAGGATTCTGGCAGACTATGTCCTCTAAATAAGCCCTGGTTAGAACATAACCCGTGTGGTATCTCGTACCATCAACACGGCTTGTTGGCATTCGCCTTGTCAGTACAGGTGCATCTTCGAAGCTTGCGTGTCCACCGCAACATCAGACAGTAGTACATAAGAGTTTCCACTGACTTTGCATAGTAAAAGCTAGGAATAGCACAGGTGTGCACAACGTTTCCTTCATTTAAGCGGAGCCAGGTAGAAGGCAGTGTGTGGTGCGCCCACCAAAAACTGAGAATTACCCATATATTTGTCACCTTTCGATAAATCAACGTCAACGTCAACCCTTGTTGTCCGCGTGCCGCACATCCAGACGAACGTCCCGCAAGCCATCGCCGATGCAAGCGCACCCAGCAGCACCGCCTGTCCCACCACGCGCATCGCCGATGCCCACCAGCTGTGGCTAGGTATGTGCACAACCGTGATTCCCATAGTCCCGCACGTTTTATGGGATGTCGGCCCCGCGCGCGTTGCTGTACGGCCAGGGCAGTGCTACTCAAAAGCCTGGCGGCGTCTGCTGCTCCCGGACATGAAATGAATACCCAGCGCCGCGGGCTCGTTGAAGCAAGAGAAGACCTAGCGGATTGTATCAGAATCGAGAAACACGTATGTAAGAGTGGGAGAAAAGACGTACAACAACAGAAGTGCTGGGTGAGCGTGGCGGCGAGCCCACGCCGGCGACTCAGAGGAGGCCGTGTTTACGAGCTAATCCAAAGCTAATCATGGAAGTATCGGCGAGACGATCGAGTTTAATTCAATACGTGGCATAAGCGGGCAAAGATACTTATTTCTTCTGAGAATCGACTTGGAGAAGGTTTATGTGATTGCTTTGGAGGGTGCCGAAGCGACGAGCCTCTGGAGTGGCGGAGTCTGCAGTCAATGTTGTGCGTTTTGCCGCCTGCGACACGGTTTGGGGAATGCAGGCATGTTCTATGTTGATGGATCATGGGGTCGCAGCCACTGTCCGAGAAATATTCCCGCCCGGCGCGGCGCGCAGGGGTATCAGCGGGAATAGAGCTGGAGGAGGGATCGAGCAAATAACATGCCCTGTTTGCGCTGAAGGAGAGCAAATAGAGCGGGCCGGAGAAGGAGAGCGGCGAACTTGGATAAATCTGGCTTTGAGAAACGAGATTGAAGTGCACAGTGCACTTGCCTGGAATCTACATCAGTAATCGTGCATTTTAGTTATTTCAGTTAGGGTAACCGAAAAAACCGGAAAAAACCGCAAATAACCACTAAACTTCAGGACTGGGAAACCTATGTACCATATATGGAAAACTGACCTGGTGAAACTTGAAAAACCTGCTATAACCGGAAATAATTTCCGAGAACTAAAATGACAATTTGCTGATGTACCCAGTGAAAAGAAGCAATCACGAAGAACCATCGTCAAACGCGTTTGTCACTCCTGGGGAGCTCACCCTCTAATTGAACGATGGCTAAAGCATGCATCATATCATGACAAGGCATTGAAACTATATCAGCGCATGTGCTTCTGAGGCTTATGGAATGTTTGCGTATCAAACGCATCATTGGCAATAATAATGCACTATGCGCATATCAAGAATAGCACAGGTGTGCTCACGACGTCCGAGTATTGTTATATGTAGTATCCTCTTTGTAAGCGCGTTAACTTCATTAGAAGATTGAATTTGATACTCACCAAATACCCACATTGGAAAAAACCGACATCCTGATATGCCACAAGTTGTGAAATACGTGCCAACATCACACCCAAAACAAAGAGAGCACCAAAATACCCCACTATGTCTGAATTATATGCCATTATGCCCTCCCCCGCGCGGCGCGCGCACATACGGGCGCCTGCCCTGTACTAGAATCTAGAACTCTCAATAGCTACTCGTTTCTTGCTTTGCGCGTTGTGAATGCACGCGGGTTCGGCGCACCCGTCGGGTGCACGTAGGGACCCCATGGATATTGGAAGCTGCTACGTCTGTCGTGCTATACAGCCACAGTATATAACAAGGAATTCTTTTGCGTATGCTTTTATTCATATCTTGAGTTCAAAGAAGCAGAACATTCATTATTGCGACGTTGAGTATGCGTTGGATTAGAGTAAATAAGATATTGTCTGTGACAAAAATCATCCACTGTAGATCTAAGCGCCCATATGAGTCTGATCAACAAAGAGACTCAAGAAAAATTCCTGCGTGTTTTGTCGACCCTCACGCGCACGCGTAACCAATCCAATTCATGGATCTGCACTATGACATCCCGGAAAGACAGTTTTTGACTGCCCGTCAAGCTAGAACATAGGCTGCATTATTTCCTCTAGAAATACCGCAAAGCAATTGCCTGCGGGTAAGTTAGCACGTCGGAAATTACATAGGCGACTCGTTGGGATGCAAGGGCGCTCGAATATCCTGCTATGATTTATGTTGTACCTGGTCACTCTGGACTTAGTCGTGGTGGAAATCGCGGAGTAATGATGTTGTGGCAGAAATTTTCCAAGCAAATAGTCAGGAATTCCAGGCCTCGCAAGCACGGACACGTTGCACAGACAGATCCGCACAACGCAAATAATATGATATGTGGAATGTGAGTGGACCCTACGCCGTGGCGCTTCCGGAACAACACGTAGAGTAATGCATATCGCCTAGTCTGCTCTCATTCCTACCTAAACAGAACATCAACACGCCGTAGCCCGCAACGTGGAAATCATATTGTTTGTCAGATCCACTCTTTTCCACCAGTTCGTCGAGTTGAAAGAATCCGCAGAGCAGGCAAGCGCATCTCCAATAGCCTTCAAATTAACACGCCCAAAGCGTAAGATACGTATAATATCGAGAACAACGACCATTAAAATATCACGATGCGCACAACAGTCCTTTAGCGCCAAAACTCCCAGTGTACGTACGAAACACGTCTAGCGCCCAGGAAACGCCCCGGGCACGCTCTGCTTCCTCCGTTCGGGATGATGGAAATACGTCCCGTACCTCGATAGACGCCCAAGCGGCCCGCCCCCTCCCGCTCCGCCCGCCGCACTTCCTGCCGCCACACTCCCACTCCCCCCAGCCGCACCTGTACTCGCACCACCAGCGCCTTCTGCATCCAGCATTGACTCCGTCACGCTCTGCTCGAGCCCCGCTGTGCCGTAGTCCTCCTCGCTCTCGCTCCCTTCCTCGCCCCACTCCTCGTCCGGCAGCACAATCACGCCCGACGCGTGGTCGTAGCTCAGCCGGTGGCTCAGCACACGCGTCTCCCTCTGTCCTTGCCCACCTGCACGCGCCGCGGCAGCGGGGTCCTGCCACGGGTCAATGACCGCGCTCGGATCCGCGCCCACACCCACCCCGGCGCCGTCGAGTCCCGCAAGCGTCGTCGCTGGGGGACGGCCGTCTTCCGATGGCCCGCGTGCCGCACGCCGGGGAGCACCACTGTAACGTTTGCGGAGCGTAAGAACAACGGCCTCGTCGCCCGGCTCGCGGTGCGCGCGGTGGTTGTCGTTGTTTACTAGCGTCTGGCCCTTCTTGAGCGGCAGCCAGGGCTCGGGTAAAACACCGTTCAGCGCAGGGTGGCCGTAGCGCCGCTTTCCAGTGCTGTGCGCACATGAGATCAGCTTCTAAGTTGCATTTAGAACGCAAATGATAAAACGCACTTGAGCACCCCACTGTACCAGTTAGCCATCGGCGGCTGGGACTACACGCAAAACCCCAAATCAGGATGAACCCACGACGAAACAACCAATCAAGTGCGAAACTCACATAATCCGTGCGCTCATCCTCCGGCGCAACATACAGCGTATCATCGTTCTGCGCATACCGCCTCCTATTCAAATTACTCTGTGACCACGTAACGGGATGGCCCGCGCGCAGCCTCAGCACATCCGCCGTCTCCTCCCCGCGCTGCACCTCGAACACCGCGCTGAGAGCAACGTACTTGCTGAGCGGGCGCAGCGCGCGATCGACGGCCCACGCCCACGCTACGGTACCTACGAGCAGCGGCACAAGGAGCGAAGACAGGATGTAGGACTTGCGCAGGGTGAAAATGCCAATCATGAAGAGGAGGAAGATGATGACACCCCAGATGAGGCGGATGAACGTGATCGGCCACGCCTGCCCCTGTGACTCGTACGGCTTGTAGAACACTGCGGGTGCGCGTCAGAGCGGGGACTTCGCATAGTGTAGATGGAGGCACGCACCGAAGAGAAGCTTGTACTTGTATACCACATACGCGACGCCGAAGTAGATCGCGCCGAAGATGACAATGAGCGGCTGCACAACACTGTACAGCATCGTGATCACGAACATCAGTATTGCCTGCGGGTACACCACCCCATAATTAATCATCGGCGGAGCATTGAGCTCCGCAAAATCTATACCACACGGACTGATCAGCACACACTCTCTGGCACAAAAGTGAACTACGGTACCTCGCGGCGTCCGCGTGAAGAACATGATATAGAAGAACCGCGGGATGATCACGCCGAGATTAAGCAGCTGCAGCGGCATGATACCCAGACCTACAATATCCGTCAGCATCGCACCGCGTCGCAACAAGTAGACGCACCTTGGAGAATCGCATAACTGAGGAAAAAGTGGCGCGCCCTGCCTGCCTGCAGCGACTGCGCGAGTTTCTCGGGGACTTTGGCCGGCGAGTTAGCGAGGTCTCGCACGAGTTGCCAATACGTCGTCGCGAGGAGGAAGATGAATACTACGTTGATAAGCAGGAACAGGAAGTATCTATATCCATAAGGTCAGCGCTTATGCGTAGCAGCACCGCGCAATACACGCACTTTTTCAGCAGACTATATTCTACCCAGCTCCTTGCGCGATATCCTTGCACATAAGTCAATCCTACACTCCACAATCAATCAGTATCCTCACGATCACACCAAGCAGTGCATTTACCCTCAAGCATAAACGGCAACACCGCATTCAGCATGATCATCACCACCGACGGCAGCGAGTTCTGCACGATGGCGCGCACCTGGTCGTTGCGGTCGATCAGGCGGCCGAGCGCAGGCATCGCCTTCTTGATCTCGCTGTAGCTCAGCAGACTCGCGAGCGCGGTGATGGGGAAGAACCAGAAGAAGAGAAGCAGCCCCATGAGCGCGAGTACAAGCACATCGCGCAGCCGGATCGCACCCGACGACGGCGCCATGTTCGCCCACACTATGTCGCGCGGCTCGGGAGCGGGGTACGTCACAATCTGCGCGGGGTTCGGTGAGTGCGCTGTTTGCAGTGCTAGTTGCTAGTGAGTGTCAGCATACACATACAACGAGGGGAGAACAAACATACAGCGCTAGACATCTTCTCGAACGTGACAAATGCCGCGCCGGTACTCCTGAACTTGCCCACCCGCCGCTTCTTCTTCACTAGCTCGTCCGCCTTTTTAAACTGCTCCTCGAGGTACTCCAGCGCGTCGACCTTTGCAGTAAACCACCGCGGCCGTATCGTCGGTCGCTGCCGGTGCGGTACGACAAGCTTCGCAAGCGTGCCCTGCCGCGCCCCCGACTCGACATCGACGTCAACCAGCGGCACCCCGTGTCCCTCCGGATCGTATTCCTCCACTGTACTTGGGTTCCCGACGTAGCTCACCCACGCGCGCTCCAGCGCCAGCAGCGCGTTCGTCCGCCGGTCAAGCAGCGCCTTCAGCGCGCCTACCTCGCGGCAGACAGTGACGCTCTCGACAGCCATATCCATGTTCTCAAAATACTCCGCCAGCGTCCGCTCGCCCTGAAGGTGCGCGGGCAGGTTCGTCACAAGCACCGTCCGCGCCGGAATCGAGTGCACGAGCTCGAGTGAAAAGAGTTGCCGTGACCGAATGAACCGCCGGTAGTTTTTGTAGATGAAGTACAGTGCGAGGATCGTGAACAGGTACGTGAACACAAAGTGCACTGACAGGTACGAATTGGCATCCGAGATTAAATCGAGCCAGTCTGGGGGAATGGTGTGGTTTGAAGGTGGCGTGGTAGGGTCTTGTAGGCTGCGGCGAAGCGTGCGGTTTAGCGCGGTCGGCCAGTCTTCATTCTCATCGCCGGGCCAATCGTCGTCGTCGTCGAGGTCTTTGTTATGCTGCATCCAATTTAAGCGCGAATTGCATAAAACAAAAAGACTACATACACTCCAATTTATAGGCATGAGAATGCCGATAGCAAACATCGAGCACACAGAAAAGAGGTAGAATGACATTTTGAAAAAGTTGAGGAGCTAGAGGGAGATCAGAGCGCGCCAAATGCGGCTGGCGAGAACTCACCACTGCGGCATCGAGCCCAACGATCTGCAGCACGGTAAACTCTGACGTGCGGATGGTGGGCATGATCCAGCCAAAGAGCGCCTGGTGCGCGTGTGCCTCGTGAGGTGAGAAACCTAGCCCAACGTCATTGATGAAGTTGCGGCGGACAACAAGGCGGCGCACCTTTGAGTTTAGTGCGCGGGGCGAACAGCAGCGGCCATCGACGTCGACCATAGGAAAATATGAGGAACGAGGTGACCCCAATGCTGACCGATATCGTGAGCTGCGTCGTGAACCAGGGCCCCTCGAACTTGACTGCGGCTGGTGAGCACGGAAGAGACGTCATAGCCGGCACACTCACAAGTCGGTGGCGTGCCTGGAGGAAGCGGATTACCGTCTGGCTCGTCGCCGAGAAGGGCGACGAGAAGCGTCGAGAAAGATGAGCTCGCCATCGTGGAGAGCGACCAAGCTGGCAGCATGTTTCCGCGCATCCTCACCGCGCTGTTTGGCAGACGCGCAGACGCCAAACAGCGCCGCATGTTCCTTGCTCGTTCCCTCCTCCGAGTCAACTTCGCCCGCTGCTATGCTTCCGTTGCTACCGCCGCGGGCTCGACCAGCGCCCAGGACATCCTCGCCAAAATCAACATGGACCACGCCCGTGTGCTACGTGTCGTTCAAAACCGCGTCGCCGAGCGCGAAAAATTGACTGCAGAGGTAAGTCTTTTGAATTTCTTCGTCGTCCCACTCGACCATGTATCTCATTTTCTCCAGCTCTCCGATGAGATGTCCTCTCCTGAAGATATTGACCGCCTTCGCCATATAAAAGAATCCGAGCGCCTCGCTGACGCATGGGCGCTGTGGACACGAACACACGAACAACTAAAAGACACCAGCGCCCTGCTGGCCGACCCAGACCCAGCCATGAGGGGACTCGCCGCCGATGAGATCACCGCGCTTGCTTCCTCGCTCAACGCTATCGCGACGGAAACTTTCCCCGCACTGCTCGTGCCACCTTCGCCGACAGCGGCGCTCTCCGCGCTCATGGAGCTCAAGTCCGGCGTTGGCGGGTCGGAGGCGAGCCTTTTCCTCGCGGACATGCTGCGCATGTATCAGCGCCTCGCCGCGAACATGAAATGGCGTGCCACCGTCGTCGCGTCGAATCCGGCTGAAGGCGGTGGAACAAAGGACGCGGTTGTCGAGATTGTCGGCGCGGGCGCTTACGACGCGCTTCGCTGGGAGAGTGGCGTACACCGCGTGCAACGCGTACCCGCCACCGAGGCCAGCGGGCGCACACATACCAGTACCGTCGCTATCGTCGTGCGTCTCCCATTCGCCCTTACCCATCTCGAGATAAACACCTGATCTCATCGTCAGGTCCTTCCCCTTGCTGACGAGTCCGCCGCGCCCGATACCTCTCTCTTCTCCATGTCGGACATCAAGGTCGAGGTCATGCGCGCGCGTGGCGCGGGCGGTCAGCACGTCAATAAGACCGAGTCCGCTGTGCGCCTCACGCACATCCCGACGGGAATCACTGTCTCTATGCAGGACGAGCGCAGCCAGCACCAGAACCGGCGCCGCGCCTTCCAGGTCCTCACCTCCCGGCTCATGGACCGCAAGCTCACCGCTGAAATGGAGGCCCGTCGTGAATCGCGCCGTTCGCTTGTGAAGGGCGCTGATCGCAGCGAGAAGATTCGCACGTACAATTATGCCCAGGTATGTGTGTTGTTCTTATCTTTACGTCATTCTATTGTACCTTTGTGCTTTCCAAAAATATCTATTTAATTGCCTCTGCCCCTCCTTCTGCGCTAACAATTTGTTAGGACCGTGTAACGGACCACCGCATTGGACTTACAATGAAAAATCTAACATCTGTCATGGAGGGCGATGGCATACAGCTTTTCATCAATGCCGTGGAGCGCCATCACTCTGAGGGCGTGATGCTTGACATGTTGGAGGAGTAGAACCGGTCAGGATGTACTTACACTACTTTCATTATTTAATCAAATCTAATGTCAAAATTCTTCCTCTGTCACTCATCATGTTGTCAATTTATTTCTGCCACTCTGCAACTAAGCCAACATGACTGGTTGAGTAGCGGTATTTGAAGATGCCTTCCTCTGTGGCAGAATGGGGACATTCATTCATTGTTGGAGCAAATACTCGATATCGATAGGATATAACATCTAGCAGATTCGGCCCGGTGTCAGCCAGATGGTTCAAGAGGTGTGCTCGGAGGGCTCCGTTTGCAATTGTCGCTGCGTTAGAAAGAATCGAAAAAGCTCGAAGAAGACGTGGGAAGTTGGCTGCATTGGGAGGGATGGTTGGTATCAGCACCACTTTACCGGGATACCCAAGTGATACTGGCACGCGCCGATGCGGATGAACTCCTGCAGGGTATCTATGTAGCGGATTGCAGAGCTTAGGAAGAAGAGGTGGATGCTGACAGGTACGTTGTGCCCTGCAAAGGGTGTCAGTGATCTGCACCTTCTGTTTTAGAGAACTAACGCAGAATGAATATGTTGTACGCCATCGAAGCCGCTGGGGTACGTGAGGGGAGATGTTGCGCCCACATAGCACGCGCAGCTTGATTATTGCCCTGGCAGGCATCAGTAAAAAATAAAAAAATTGGCGAACCCCAATAATGTCTTATAAGGTCGTCGCAATTCATGTAATTCTCCACCATAGGAACAACTCAGAAGTAACCTTACAACAACCAATATAAGGATCTTATAGCTCCATGCCCATATCCACAATTGCCATCATGGAGATGCACTTCTTCTATATCGTGATGTTTTTGTCTAATGGCTCCGGTCAAATTATAAATCTCATGTTTCATTGCACGTGTGGTCACTCAACGTCGGCCACGCTCCCACTTATGATCTACATGTCAATCTTACGGAGTTTACTCGTTTGAAGAAAGACTGTTGCTAAATTATGGATCTTGCACACCTGTTCAAACATGATAGTTCAATGCAACGTGGCTGCACCCTCATAACTAGAGGGAAGGATCTACGCGATATTATACTTGTAGCCGGAGTTATTTTTAAGATGATTAAACAACGGCACTACGGCTAGGCGCTTACAATTTACGCGAAAAATAGCAGACAACAATGTCACACAAGGAAAGACTACAGCTACAGTATGGACGTTTCACATTATTTTACAAGTGATCGCTAAACGTCAACCCGTCGAGCACTTACAGTTCACGTACCAATTTTGAGTAGTCATATTTTCCGCAGAAATACCGTAGCTGTATTATACGTTTTACAGATTAATTCGAAAACGGTAGGGCGGTGCCATGTTTGTGTACTCTCATGACTAGAGAGAATATCCAAATAGTATTATGGTCGAGTCAAATATTATTTCGAGGATGGTCAATTAATGTGAGCCTGCGGGGAGCTCACGATTTATGTTACAAATAGTAGGCACCAGTGTCATCTCAGCAAAGACTACAACTAAACTGTAGATCTTTGACACTATCTTGCAAACGATCGTTAAACATCGACCCGTTGATTGTTTACAGTCTACGTGACAATGTTTAATAATTTTCCTTTCCAAAGAAAGACTACGGATGAGCTGCAGAACTCACTGGTTATTTCAAAGACGGTAGCTCGGTGTAATGTTATTGTATTTTCATAACGAGAGGGAATGATCTAGGCAGACTCATAGTTAGAGAAAAAATTAATTTGAAGATGATCAATCAACATGAGCCCACTGGGCACTTGTGATTGATATGACAAATAGCAGGCAGTAGTGTCATTCCAAGGAAAGGCTACAGCTAAGTTAGAGATCCTATCCCCCATTCTTGATATTGTCTCTGAATGTCAGCCTGCCAGGTGTGTATACTATAGTCAGTGAATTCAGGAAACAGTATCATTCAAGGAAGACTATATAGTCACATTATAGCACTCATAAATTATTCTAGGTGTGATCAGCAGTCGTAGAGTGGGTGGCTATTTGCAATCAACGGCTTTAATGTTGCCTAGCCATACCATGATTCAGGGAAAATCACTAGTTTATCACAATGAGCTTGAGAATCACTATCACAATATGCGGATATGAAATTGGTATGTAAATTGAAACAGGAAACATTTGCGTGTACTAGAATTATTCTATATGAGTTCTTTAAAGTGGTAAACTCTGTTCCCGAGCAGCCCTTTGAGCCGAAAGCTTGTTCCGGGATTTGTGGCTATTGGTGACTACGCCATTATGGTGAGGAAATATCTGCCTGTTTAAAAAGTGAAACCATCAATGAAATTCAATAATACAAAATTGAGGAACAACATACGTGCTCCACCACTTGAGCAAATTCTTAGAGCGTTTTTGGGCTGCCTGACCACATGGAGCCTCAAAAAAATCAACAATTAATGCATACAATGCACGAAAATTGAAATTATTATGGACTTCCATCCAGTAACTTGCATCAGTGAGATTAAACGCGAGCTGTGGGAGACAACAATGATAAGAAGTGATAAAACGAAGGCAGGTCAGCTTACATACCAGGACAGCAGCATATGCAACTGAACGTGGCGTAACTCGACCATCCATGCCGAGGAGATTTGCAACGTTACACTTGGTTGCTTTCTTCTGCGAGTTTGCGACGCGTGGTTGTTTTCTCGTTGCACCATTTTCATCTTCATCGCTGAAAGACTCTGATGATGAGGGTGATATAAAAACACTAGAGTACGTCTGCAAAGTAGCATGTAATGTATAAGAAAGTGTCCAGTGTACACACAATAGAATAAACCTTGACAAGTAAACCGCTTCGAAGAAAGCCTTTCTCAACGTTATCGGGGTCTCCTTTTCCGTAAGGATAAAAACATCGCAGGAAGTAGTCTTCTGATACATTAATGGTACCCGCTCGGATTCCATTGCGAACTCTGTGAGAAAGGAGTCAATTGTGTGACAGATGTAATGAAATGTAACTCGCAATTCGTCATCCCAGTCGTATTCAATGGGGCAGAGAAGTCGGCCGGTGATGTCATTCTGCAACCCGCGATCGCTTCTGCATTTCATGTTCAGAGGAGGATTGGGAGAATATTCTAAATTGAGCCATATTGCAACTTCTTCCTTGACCCTTCGAACGTCATCGCTACGGGCGTCATTTGCGCCCTTTTGCAACTATGGAGACGGTCAGGATGGATAGAAAAATAAACAGCACTTTGACATACCTGCATTAAATAAGTATCTATGTCGGTAGCCGGGTCTTCAATCGCCTTTCCAACCGCAGGAAGCACTTGAATGAGAATTTTGAAGGCACAAAATTGACTTTCGGACCTAGATACCCGGAAACCTTTAAGAGAGGGCCGAATAGAATACATAGATAATTACTTACTCCTGTTTTTTCTCCAGCACTTCTTCAGTTAATTCCGCCTCGTCATTCTCGTCGTCGTCGTCGCCGTTGTGATCATCCGCAGCTTGAAGGAGATCGTCTAGGGATTCGTATAGGGTTACCAGTCTTCGAATGGCACGCCCCATCGTGACGGTTGTCCTGCAGATATATCAGGACGAGAACAGCTAATTCACAAGCAAAGGTCAGCTTACGGAGGCTTCTTTGCTTTTCCTTGAGTAAGTTCTCTGATTTCATCCTGGGATGCAGCAAGGCGCCGTTTGAGTCTCG
Source organism: Hypholoma fasciculare (assembly GCA_016801325.1). Taxonomy (NCBI): domain Eukaryota; kingdom Fungi; phylum Basidiomycota; class Agaricomycetes; order Agaricales; family Strophariaceae; genus Hypholoma; species Hypholoma fasciculare. The sequence continues at coordinate 31,035 of JAEKIV010000562.1, forward strand.
CAATCTCTGCGTCTGGGCTGGCATGGCCGTCGGAGGGCTGCTCGGGTTCAGACGACATTTTGGGGAGGTGGTCGAAGTCAGTGCAAACAGCTCTCCTTGTTTATATAGTCGTATCTTAATAATCCAGGGACCTGAGATGACTCGAGCTAAGTCCATTGACGAAAAGCGGATGTCAATGGCATCACCAAAATGTTACATACCGACTCGCTAGCGAGACCCAGCGGCCCTGGTCACAGACGATCGACTGTCGTGAGTGGCGCTATTGTTTATCAGGTACCCGCTTTTTAATTATGGCGTTATTATTCCTGGTGGTCTCAGTTGGCCGTGTTTCTTGCTCCGTATGTGTAAACTCTGGTGTAGTAGCGTTGATTTTCGCGGCCCCGTTGTTCATAGTATCTCGGTTGCCCTACCTGCTTTGTTTCACTCAGGTCATTCTACCACTTTTTATTCCCGATATAAATTTAAAATGACTCATTAGATTGTTTGAACTCTAGAGATGTCCGTCCAAATCGTCTTCATCGTCAGGGTCGCTATCGGACTCGTCCATATCCGAGCACCTAGAATATGGATCCGAGTACCTAGAATGTGCATCCGAGTCCCTAGAATATGAATCTGAATTGTCGTCACCGTCCTGAGTATCATCATCCTCATCAACGGCGTCTTCCTCTTCGACGCGAGCATCATCACCGGCCGCTTCGGCATGGGTATCTTCATCGGTGGCCATGGGAGCGTCTAATGTGGGCTGCAAGGGCTGGCTATGTGTAATGCCTGCTGTATTCGCAGTATCCAAATTATCGGCTTCTTGATCACCTACCGCCGCTTCATTGGAAGATGCTGCCAAGCCGGTGTGACCTTTGTGGCCAATCCCATACCCTAAAAAACGCATAAACATGTCGCGATCAACAAATCTAGAAACCAATTGTAAATGTAAATAATATCTAGAAATATAAAGGAGCACCTTACATTCCTACATAAAAATTCATCCAATCATCTTTTTCGCCAGACGGTCTTGCTTGAGTGGTACTCTTCGGTGCGATTGTGAGAAGTTTGGTGGTCCTGCCATCCGCAAACGCGGGCACAAGATGGCATCCGCGTAGAACGAGAGAAGGGTCGAGAAATCCAAACGCGAATTCGTCGTAGTCGGGGACGAATCCAATCTTTGGCAAACGCGCTTGTTGGTGCCCAAAGGAATAATCCGGAACCAGACCCATCCATCGAACCCAAAGGAATTCCATTTGCTTAAAACGGTAGTCGCGAGAGTCTTTACCAATGTGTTGCACATTGGCATGAAATACACCAATGACAGCTGCATACCAAAAAGGATGACAACCAGGCGTAGTTTCGGGAGATGATACCATGACGAAGGGATGCGTTCGAGGGTTTATGGTGTCGTAGCCCCGACGCATGTCATAAGTGGTGTAATTTATTCGAGCCGTGTGGACTCGATAAATTGTCTCGTTTTGCAGTCGAACTGTAAGACGATCTTCTGGCGTAAATGCCGTGTCTGTGTCTCCATCGAAGGTACGCCCGAGAAGACGCCCCAGAAGGTGATCTTTCAAGGAGGAGATGAAGTTCTGCAGTACAGACGTTTAGACGAGTGTAGATAACATTGACTAATACTCACCTTTTTTGCTGCATCATCCGGATTTACGAGGACGAATTCATAGACATTTAGTGGATTACTTCGAGACTTTGATATGTGATGATGGGACTTGAGGGAAGCTTGATTGGCATCGTCGATTTCTTGTTGTTCCGCAGGCAGGAGCGCCCTTAATCGGCTGTATTTCTTGCCGATTTGTTGAATTGCGTTTCTCTTATTCGTTAGGCCATATAAACGTTTGACTAGTCGATGGGCTAGCTCTCCCTGTCATCAATAAGTAAGCACCTTTTCTTGCTGCGAAATAGAACAATGTACTAGCTGCGTTGAATAGGAGTCCGTCGTACCCCAAAGGTGAATGTGCTGAACGTAATCGCCCAGAAAGTGGTATTTGATCGTCGACAAGTTGAAAGTTTTGGGCCCATTAGAAGTGGATTCTGCAATCGGGATCCTTTAGCATTCCCGTTCATACTGAAATGAGTGGAGCACTTACGACCTGGACTTACAACATGGGCTGCTGCTGTAGTGTTCTCGGGTGACTCCCTTGGAGGGTGATTGGCTACTGCTGTAGTGCTCTCAGCCGACTCCCTTGGAGGGTGGATCGCTACTGCTGTAGTGCTCTCAGCCGAGTCCCTTGGAGGGTGGATCGCTACTGCTGTAGTATTCTCAGCCGACTCCCTTGGAGGGCGATTGGCTGCTTCCGTAGTGTTCTCTGCTGACTCCCTTGGAGGGTGATTGGCTACTTCTGTAGTGTTCTCTGCTGACTCCCTTAGAGGATGATTGACCACAGTGGTAGCAGCAGCACCCTGGGAAGATTTGGAAGATTTTCTATTCAGTTCACGGCGTTTTCGAGCAGCCTTTTCACGAGGAAGCTCTGTGATCAAAAATTGCGAGCACGTCAACTCTTGAAAGCTTTGCATAAGCGAACCGAACTCGGTCGTCAAAGATTCAAGCAAAGCGAGTGATGAGTCGGTGTGCATGCGAAGTTTCGCGAGGCCGTGCCATTCCGCGGTGCGGTATAGTAATTCCATGAGACGTGTGTTGTGCGGTTCATCGAGAAGACCCTCAAATGCAGGAATTGAGCACTATTGTTTCATGTTTAGAGGTAAGCATCATCTGAAGAGAGCAGTGAATTGATCTTGAAGTCGTCATACCTGTAGCAAGTCTTCAAAGTCCCGTGCAGCAAGTTTTCTCATTTCTGAAGAGTTCTGTGAAAATTTTCGTATGGTACCGCAGCCGAATGTTGATATTTGGCGATATCTATTGATGGTAGTACGTGAATAATGTGATTTAATACCAAATATTTGTATAACCTTGCGTCGAGTTCGGCCACGAGCGTCTTTGAGCCCTGCCCGGCGGCGTAAAGCAGACGCACAAGTTGCGTGAAAAGCGACTTCCAAACGCCGAGTTCAAATTCATGTAGGAGATCTACAACCAGCATTTTCGAAGGGTTGAAGTTATGACCTAGCTGTCCAACGAAAGCATTCTACAAAACTGTCAGTGACGTTGGCGTGAGGAAGTGCTGACACATACCACCGTTGGAACACCAGAAAAGTCTTTGAGTAAATCATCAACCTTCTTGCCATTAATCGCTTTGGCATCCTTGTATATGAGCTTCCGCGCTTTTTTGACCAAACCAGCCAAAAAGGTGCGAGTTTTGCCTATGCGAGTCGCGATATCATCAGGACAGCCGAGCATATGTAGAGCAGATTTTGACACAAGACACCGAGGGCAGGGGAAAAGCCCATTATCACGAATTGTGGCTAATAGAACCCTACTCAGCAGGTGAGATATCGAGTCAAAGAGAATGAGAGGGAGTAGCACGTACTTTTCTGGATAATCGGCAGAATAAGTAAAAATCCGAGGGTATACCCGGCGCTCAATCCCATCGATACACATAATAACAATCCCGAAAGTACAAGCGTAGATGAAGTCGTCGTCCAATATTATGGTCCATGCTCCATGCATCAGCTCGCGGCGGCAATGAGTAAGGATAGAATGCTTTTGAGTTCGCCATTTGCAATGAAAATTTGATGCAAAATCCTGGAACGAATCTGGAAGCTTCATAACATTCAAATTAACTGAGACATACACCTAATTAGAGTACGCACCGATGGAATGTACGCTAAATGATACATGGCTCCTGAATTTGGCTTTGCTCGAATATATTTGGAGAGATTGCCTAGCATAAGATAGACAGGCCAGGCTTTTGCTTGCCCGAAGTTCGTAAGATGCGTAGCGTCCGACGAAAACATCAGAGCTGCCATGATCTTTTCTCACTTGCATTCCAGATCATCTGCAGGGAGTAATGACCGCCGCTGAACGTTTTCGTGTTCGTCTATGAAGGCATCCGATGTGTAAATTTCACCGTAAATACGTTCATCCTCTTGTGTAATGGGGGATTTGTGGAATAACCTGAATGGCGAGAAGTGAAAAAGGTGAGACAGAGGGCCAGTAAATGCTTCGGAGATCACGGCTGTCAACTTGCGGTGATAAAGTCCGGGCACGGCAAAGGGCTTAGGTGAAATCCCAATTGTGCCAGACGGAACTAGGATATTTACAGTGCTCTCTGTAAACTGTCGTTGAAAAGAAGATGTGGCCAGTGCTTTGTCAAGGCGAATATTTTCTCTATGCGCATCAAAGCCAGCGAGATGATCTTGTTCAAAATCGGGAGCAAGAATGACTTCGTTCACCAGTTCGTTTATCTGTACTTCAGATTTTGTTGTGTTTCCGTTGTTGAGCCATTGCATAACGCGGTGAACTGTTGGATTAGCAAATGGCCAATAAGGCCTGTTTGAATCAAGCGACTCAGGGGGTGTGGAGCGAGGAGTGGTTCCTGAGGGGTTTTCCGCCAAATCGGCAAGTGAAAGTGAGGCGTCCGGATCCCTTGTTGGCCTTCGTGGATATTCTCTCCAGATCCCGTAAGAATTGGCGAGCGTAATGAAGTGGTCTCGGACAATCAGAACAACACGCTGAATAGACCCCCCTTGTGGCTCCATTTCGGAGGGTGAGCCCGGGTCGGGAATAAAGTCGTCGAAGCGCCGCGGCAGGCGGTAGTTGCGTCGAGGGCGCCCCGTTCTTGTGAGACTTGGGATTGAAGGCGGAGGATCCTCGTCCACGTCCATATCATCTGTTCCCCCGTTTTCTTGACTCTCTGCTTCCCGGATATCGTGTTGTTTTGTAGATACAATGCGCTCAGGAGCATCGCTAGCAGCTGCGAGGGCTGCCTGAAATTATAATTCAGTACAGAAGCTATTGCACGCACAAAAATTCAAATGGGCACCTGCAGCCTGTGCTTGCGGTCCATAGGCTTTGGGACGCGACTCAAAAGGGCACGCATATGCACATTGTCCTTTCGAGCATCTCTGGCAGATTGGCGCACGCGTTGAACGTGTAAGCATGATTTCTTGTGTCGCGCCAAGTCTTTGCTTTGAAGAAAACTACGACCACACTCTGCTACACACCAAAGCTTTTGCATAGAGCTTCAGATGAGCGGTGCAAGGCTGCGAAATCGCGCCGAATTTGTGGGAGACACTGTAAAAAAGTATAAACGAGAAGTTAAGATTTGGAAGCGATTGGCGAGAAAGCTTACGATGTCAAGATGGCAGGGAGCAGTGCCATGGAACTGAGTCTGACTCAATGGGCGGCAATCACATCGACAAATGTTGCTGTCAATCCACTTTCTTACCCCGAGTTGGAATTGCCAGTGCACAGCCGATGGGCGCAGGAACTAGTTTTCCGTGTTTCGTTTGCGCTGTACAGACTCGGAATGGTGGTGAGCAGTAGCGTATTGGAACATTTGCATTCGTAAATCCGCGTCAAGCCTGCGGCAGCCCATGAGTGCCTATCAAGATTCGAAGGAATAGAGATTGAGATTATTACCAACGGGATGGGAGTTGAGAAGTCGGGAAGTGAGTTCCACCGGGCAGATCGCTGCCGGCTAGCTAAAATTAAACCGTGGGAGGCACTCAGGACGCACTTTGGTCATATCGTGTCGGAACGATATGACCAATTATTCAGCAATGCCCCCGGAATCCATCACGGCGTTAAAGGCTAATTAGACACGTTGTGCAGGGTAAGTACGCCGATCACTCCATCGCTTGTGAAAATGCCAGCCGTACTACATCGCAAAGACTGCATTGTCGCGTACACATTCTGGACGTAAAGATGCAATCCACGACATCTCGATTTAGTTAACGGGCCGAATTCCAATTAAAATCCTGGGATTCCAGATTTCCAGCTGTCCGATATGATAATGAAGGATTAGCCATTTACACACGAAAATATAATGAAACCGTATATCGAGCAAGATAGCGACAATTATATCATTTTCAGGCAAGCCGTATAAGAACGTATAATTCATTGTAATTAACGCAAGTACTACTAAATGCTAATTTTTATATTCCTAGATTGTCTGTATAGAGTTTACTTGTTTGCCTAACTGGTCTTCTGAGGTATATTCATACTTGATTCATACCAAGTGAATTCTTGACATGCAGACCGGGAATCCAAATTTCAGTGGCCAAAACGACTGAAGATAATTGTGATCTGGAAAAGTTTCTGAGTTTCTCGCCATCCCGCGCCACGCGGAAGACGTTCCTATTTGCCAAAAACATCAGCTCCGCTTATATAATCACCGTTCATCGCTTCCGATCTGTAACTTCGAACTGCCGACAGCTGCTCATCTCAACTAGGCCGCCCCTTGCTCCTCGAAGAATTAACTTGAACGTCCCTAGCAAAATGTCCCGTTATTATATAAAATCGTTCTTCGAAACAAATCTGTCCCCCTTAAGCTGGGGCTGGGTATTATATAAATCTATGTCTGCCGTACTGTGCTTGGTCGCCAATATGGCTATCAGGCAGCGCCCTGCACACTCTGTTCCAGAAAATATTCTGGCCTTCCGCACCATAACCACTTTGCTCTCTTACATTCCCAGGGCGCATCCCATTGACACCGTTGACAACCTCTATAGTCTGGAATACAATGATGCCCAGGCGGTGAACATCACCAGTGCTTTTGCGCAACTTGCGAATGCCAACTTCGATGTTGTTGCTGCAGCTATTAAGTATGATCTGAATGCCATCGAAGTCACCAGCTGCGTCCCCGTCAAACCCAGTAGCACAGATGAAGCGGTAGCTAAACCTGAAAATTCTGGACAGCAGACTGGCATCCTGGCCTCCGTTGTGCGGGGCATCGAATCTATATCCTCGTACTGCTTTACCTTTGTTCGCAATGACCGCATCGGCAACCCGAATTCTCACTCGCTCTCGAATAGCCCAAGCCTCTGTGACACCGAGGCACCTGATGATCTTCGTGGACGAACAGCCCTCAGCTATATGGTGAATATGGAGTCCAATTGGTGAGTACTTGGTGGCAATATTCCTGTTATTTACCGATATATTTTATAACAGGAGCGCGCCCTCATTATCAACCCACCTTTGGCTCCTGTGCAATATCTTCGCGGATTACTGCAATGATCCTGATGGCGACAATGCTCCTACCTACCTGACGCACATATTTCGATACGTCGCGGCCACCGGCCACCAAAAGATCCTTTCACGATTTGCTAATTCCAGGGTTGGACGACCGTTTCTTCGTGCTCTTTAGCGTATTGACGCGGAGGCAGTTCCCCTGCCATCCCACTCTCTAAACGTTGCGCATCTCGTTGATGAACTGGCAATAAAGGAGTCTGAAGAACTGGAACACGATCGCTTATTCCTAATGGATTTCATAGGATGCAAGACAAAAGATTCCTTGGTTAATGAATCTGAAATTCCTAATTTATTGGACCTTGCTAGTCGCTCGGCACCACCGAAATTGATTTACACCGATGAAACGTGCAGAGAGTTCCACAAAATCCTCCTGTATCTTCTGGAGAAGTTTGAAGAGAGTTTGCGAGAGGTTGCCGTTATGGCAAAGGGGAAAGATACTCCACCATCTGATAAATTCAAGAAGAACCTTTTGGATGTTCAGGTGTATGCCTATGCATTGCTGCGCTTAGCCAACGGACATGCCCTCACCGCACATCTCACTAATTTGGGTCCCCTTCTTTGCACTAAACCAAATTCAAACGGTAAATCAACGTGCTCTATGCAAGAAAGCAACCAATCTAGTCAAGAACGCGATGACGACATGGAGGCCGTGTCTCCTGAGGATCACATAGGTTGGCTGAGGCTATCATTGTCTCATTTCGAAGCGGTGGAAATAATCATTTCATTTCTCATTTCCCGTCGTGGACCGCTGGCGACTGTTTCCACCTCCATCAAGGCCCAGATCCTATTGTCTCCGTTGGCGTCTGATGAACTTTTATCTTGGCGCAATCTACTCAAAAGTTCGAAATACTTTCCGGAACCAAAACAAGATGCGCTAGATGTGAACAAAGACCTTTACTCGCAAGAAACATCTGTTAGTAACACTGCTTTACTTGAATTTCTCGAGAGAATTGCAACCGAGGCGTCAAAAGCTCAAACTTTATCAGGGTCTGCCTCGTCAGCGTTGGCGAAATGGAATGACCGGAACACCAGCTCCTTTGACCTCAACTCGCTGAAACAGTCAGTCTCCAACTTGGCTGAACTCATCAGATTGGAGGCGGAACATGTCGACCTGAATGCCACTGCGGCGGCCGTTCTCGAAGATCTCGGACATTGGAACGAAGCGACGGCAAATGAGAACAATATCACCGCCAACCTGGAGAAGTTGGTTGATAGACTACGCACTCCTCCAGGCTTTGGTTACATTTCGAATCTCGCCAATGATAAACAGACCTTCAAAGGTTCCATCCACTGCGAAATGTGTTTGGCGAGCTTCCTCGACAATTTCACCCAACACGGCCAACATTCGAATAATATCAACTACCTTGATGTCGATCCATTTTCATCCATCATATCAGAGATGGGCGTGAGTGTTCTTTTATTCATCTGCGAATTGGTTCTCAATTGTACGAAACAGAACTATCAGCGAGTGATTGGGGTATCCAAACTTTGTTGCCCCGTATGCTACCGCTTCCTTGGCAAGTTGACTAGTTGGGCCAAAAGTCTACCATTTATTTTTCAAGGGGCACACTCCACTATTACTGCTTGTACTTTGCCACCCTGGACTCCAAGTGAAATTGTCGACGATATGATTCAACACTACGCAGCGTTGCTGAGAAACGACCTCATTCAGCTGAAGAAAAGTATGGAGGCCAGTTCCAAAAAGCCTGGCTACCTTAGAAATCGCTCCGATTCCACAGGTTCGACGGCACTTGTTGGCGGTGGTTCTCTGAAGATCATCTCTCAACGTGCCAAGTCCTTTATTTCGCGATGATTAATCGCAGCTCGCACTAGGTATGTATTGGAGTGTTGAATTCATTCCGAGTCTCTGGCTGAGCTTTTTTCACTCGGATCTGTGCAGGGAGATTGTGGCTCTCGGCCCTGGTTAGATAGACTTACGACTTGTGTATGTAACCTTAATCTAACCTTATATCTATTCATGCTTGAGACTGGGGTTAAGATTGCAAGCTAACTTGAACACTTTCCATAGCTCGCTTGACGTAGCTGTTCTGAGTTTTGGCTAAACTCTTTTTCCTCTCTTGCGATCTCCGACCGCAGTGTTATCCACTTCTCATTGAGTGTGGTCTTCCACGCGGGGACAGGAAGCCATGTTGCTACTAACGCCCCTGGTCCCGGTTGCTCGCAGCTCGCCCGCCATCTGTGTACCGATATGTGTACCGATTGCAATCTCCCCATAGGATGCCGCGGCACCCAACTAGAAGAGCACGAGGCGCATCCGCTCGTTCTTCATTATCCGCCGACCCAAGACCCACGGCAAACTTCTGTTGCAGGTAAGCCCGGTAGCCACCACATAACTGAACACAAATGTGTCCGTGAAGGCTGCGCACGGATACAGCATTTCGCTGCGGGCTTTCAGTGCAAGCACATATCGTGTCCACCGTGACGCTGCAATGACGCTGTCTAAAACCGTGACCGCCGGCCGCTCGTGAACTTGAACGAGCTCGAATTTATACCGCTCGGGATTCGGGAACGGCTCGAGCTTTCCGAAAGGGTTCTTCATTGAAATACAGATGCTCGCCGCGAGTCCGTTACCGGTCTACCGTCTACTACGATCCCTTGACGCTCGTCACTCTACTTCAGTTTCCTATCCCGGGCCATACTCAATCCTTTTTCTTATATCATATACCGCCTCTATATATGCTCTTCATGAATTGTTTAAATTAAAAATAGTATGAGATGGCAATGAGATGGTTTGTATTAATTGATTTAGAAACAACGAAATTTATTAGCTTATTAACATTTATTTCAGCAAAGCTCTATCGCCAATGTTTTTGTTTAGATCCTGAATGCACTGAACATTCCAATAAATCACGGTCGGTTCTATTATAACCGAGTCGTAGCGCATTAAGTCAGAAAATGGTTTAACAGTCTCAATTTGTACGCTTGCGTGGCAGTGTCCGCTCCGGGTCCCAGTCGGAGAAATTGCATCGAGATCTACGATGCACCCACTGCAGATCTTGAGGAAGGTGCCCGCTGTCAAGTTGCCTCACGGGCCCGGGTTCCGGAATTAGTGCCGCGTTGTTGTGAAATATCTCAACAGCATTATTATGTAATCGTTTCAGGCCTTTTCTGACTCGTTCAATTATCTTTACATCCGAGTCTTGGGCGCTTCGAAGGTTCCTGGTGCCATGGCTTACCTGCCGCACTTCGACGACCCTGGGCTATTCTGGGACCTCAATATTTACTTTGGCTACGGTAATCTTCATGCTGCTATTTCGCCCCCTTCTTCCGAAATGTCTGAACGTAAAGCTCGCTCAAAAACCGGGCCTATCTTCCCTGTACTCCCTGTCGCTACTAACTTCTCTGCTCTTGGAAACCCCGAAAAATTCAAGGAGTATATCCAGTCGCAATTGCCTTTGGCCTTTGGGTCTCTATCTGTTACAGAGTCTACATCAGGAAAAGCGTAAACTGACTATTTTGCATTATTGATCTCGGCTATACTAAATTATGCGAATAGTACAAAATAGCGCAC